>CAIGRN010116941.1:0-47808 GCA_903798345.1 Fraxinus anomala
GGTTAAGTTTAAAAGACGGGCCGAGCCCATTTGAACTTATATTAATATGCTACTAGGGTTTGAGAAAAATAGGGATTTTATTATTTTTGCTAGCACAAGAAAAGAAATCCTAGCCATCATTCTTGTTCTCTGTGTGGATCACCATTGGAGGCTGGACAATTGGACAGCTTGGAGTGCAGATCGTGATCGTTCCAGTTCAAGAAAAATCAAATGAGTTTGCAGAAATCATCAAAGGTATAATTTCTATCACAATTTCTATCTAAATACAATGTAGATCCTTGGTGGGAATTGAAAATTGCTTATTTTTCGCTGCGCATGTTTAAGTAAATTCCCAACAGGTGCCACATGTTCCTTATGGACCCTTATTGACACCATTATGTGTACCATAAGGTACATGTATCATTATTTTTACAATTATACTACATGTATTTTTTTTTACATTATTTTTTATGTTGTACCACGTGGCGAGTGTACACAAAGATATCAATAAAAGGATATACACCTAACATTATTCTTGATTTTAACAATACTTTAAACAACTAAAGTTTCAAATTTTGACACATGATGAAGTGTCAAACTTGTTTGGATTAACATTTAACAATGTTACTGGACTGCTAAACGGTAATAGAGTAAATGAATATTATTTGATCTCTCTCTGAAGATTTGAGATTAAATCTTTTTGCAGTGATCTTTATTTTAGGTTTGGAAAAGGGTGTATGCAATTATTGAAAGGGGATAATGAGGTCAGTGACGGACCCAGGATTTCGAGTCAGCACGGGCGATTGTGGATCGTCAACCGTTGTCAGCAATAAAATATTAATAGCCACATTTGATGCCCATTTTTTTGGGCAAAAAATGTATTTTAGAATAGAGATTTGATGAAGAATGTGTGGTTAGAAATTAAAAAAAAAAATTGAGTTTACATGTAATATTATTTTATTGAAAAATGTGCGGTTGAAAGAAAAAAAATGTATTTTTAAAAAAAAGGAAATCAAACAAGGTCTAAAATTTAAATATAACAATTATTTTGTTCCAATTGCACATATATAATTTTGTTGTAAAAATTAACAATATTCATCAAATGATATTGTTGTCAAGTTTTGTGTAATTTATAGGAAGAACATGGGTTTGAATTTTTACAATTGCATTAAAACTGTTAATATGTAATATATATTATTCTGGTGAATTTATTATCAAATTTCATAGGTGCCACAATGGTTAATCCTTCATTATTTAATGCAGCGGTCACGGATTCGATCCTCACCCTTGTTCCATATAATTTTGGTTAAAATTGTGGAATTTAAAATATTTGACAATAAAATTATTGAAAAGTGGTTCGAAACTGGTACCTCTTGCGTGTATTTCCCCATTCTGGCCAGTTGAGCTACAACAAATTACTGAAAAGAAAAGAACTTACTAGGTATATAATCTAAAAATATTATTCATTATTAAAAAAAAAAAAACTGTTCTCGGCGGATCCAGCACGGGCGGCCGCGGGGGCTCGCCGGGTGCTGGGTCCGCCCCTGAATGAGGTTAATGATGATCATTGTAGGATTTTGAGCGAGGGTAAATTGAAGAATTACATGGAATTGTTGAGAAGAGTGAAGGTAGTGTTTGATACCGGAGATGTTGAAGAAAGATTGATGGCTTTGATTTTGTTTGGTTGCTGGGCGGATTTTGCAAAAGATGTTGCTGATATACAGTGCATTGTGCTATCAAGTTTGGTTTCTGGTGATACTAATGAGGTAAGATTTGAAGTATACTTTGTTTGAAATTGGGAACTTTGAAGTGATTTTAGATTTTGATCCATGTATTCAGATTTTTGACAAATGTTATATGTATGTAAGAATCCATTAGTATGTGGTTAGGTTACTTAAGCAAAAATTGAAGTTTATTTTATTATTGTGATTCATTTTTACTTTGGTTCTAAGCAGACCTTTGAAATTGGAAACAAAGATTCATGCCACGACTCCATGTTGATCTTTGCGTATGTAATTAATTTCTTTTTCTGAATTTTGTATTATCGAGGAAAAGGGAAGATATAGTAGAGAAAACCAAATTTCATTCCCTTGGATTTTTATTTTTAATAAATCCTACTGTATTGATATAATCTTTTTCTTAATTTTCCCTATAATAATTTATATTGTTCCTCCAATGAATACATATGTGCCTTCCCATGCTCACATTAATTGGCTCCTCTTTTTTCTTGATTATCAACTGAATGCTTCCTTTTGCAATCATATGCAGGTGAAGGCCTCATTGTTTACTGCAGATGTTTATGTGAATTGTCAGATGACTTTGCTATCGTTTTCTTGGACATATTGACTAGGATGGCGGTATCGGTGGAGATACCTGTTAGAATAATTCTATTATGTGGGCTTCCATTTGATTGCGAATTTTACGGGTCAGATGTATGATTTGCAATAATACTGTGATTAGACCCAATATGTTAGTGATCACTTGAACCTGTGTAAAAATCGTATCACCGATTGAAAAAAGTGCTTTTAAAATCAATATATAAAAATTTGCTAACTCACATTACATCAAAGAAGTTGTCTAACTTAAAGTATATGTAGCATGATTGTTTTGATTAATTTTTAGCCCTCGATAATTGCACACTAGGTACCTCAACTTTTATCTTCAAATTTTGACTTTTATTTCAATAATATCCTCAATAAAATGCAACCAAGGTTCTTCATCTTTTGGCACTTCTACATTTTAGTCTTCAAATTCATATTTTTGTTCGCTTTTAGTCCTTTTCCTCTTCTTTTACATTATTTCCTTCAATTTGAAATTTTTGCCTATAATAAAGATAATATTTATACAACTGTAAGTAGACTTTTGCCCATTCATTAATATTAAACTCGTTTAAGGCATCCAACAAGTGTGTCAATTACCTTATATGTGGTCTTACCTCGATAAGGTAGGAGGATAATGTGAAGTGTGGACCTTGTTGACTTGCCAACTGATTGTCAAGTGGTGGTTTGGAGCCTCGTTAGGAGAGGTGTAATATTAATCACCAAAGAATATTCTTCTCGACTTCAACAATTTAATAACAAACACCAAAAAAATTTCATACACATCACCACTCAATGGCTAAACTCGTCTATGAAGAACAAAGAAAAAATTAGAGATCCCGAGTTTTCATTGCACGTTAATTGAAATAACATAAATCAATAATACACTGACAAAAAGATATATAATTATACATTTTTTTTATTTCAATTAATATAAATTCAGAAAAGTCGCTCAACTCTTATGATAAACAACAATGTTTGCATGTGCAAAAGTGTGCAAGGGGTTGATCGGGTAATCCCTTCAAACGACGATACGAAATAAAAGTTGTTCTAAAATTTCCTCAACGGATTCCAACACATTACAACTTTTGGCACCCACATCGACAGGAAGTGTGTAAAGGGTTGCATTTTTAACTCGCCCTTTTTTACTGTTGCTGAAGAGTAAGGATGTGGCCAACGCAACCATAGATGCTAGAGCCTCATAACAAAGAGTAACCATGGCATCGAGGCGTTTGTGCGGCGGAATTCCGAGAAGCATTGCTGGCTCCAAACACCTTGTGCACGGCGGCGAAGTGAGTGGTGCCTTGGTCTGAGTCAAAATACGGTGCAAAAATGCAACCCTTTACACACTTCCTTGTAAGGAACTTGCAGGCACCACAAGGCCCACCACTACTCATCACTAATATTATCTGGTTTTCTATAACTTTGTTTTGAGGGAGCAGAAAATGGCGAGTTAAAGATTTGGAGATAGAGATATAACTTTGCTTTGATGAAACGACAATGATGAACAGGAGATGTCAATAGCTTTCCCATAACGACATTTCTCTACTTGTACGTCTTAATGAATTGTTGTGAGAATGCAAAATCAACTAGTTATTGTATCTTTTTATATCACCAAAGGCGTCCTCAACTCAGATTTTAATGAATTTTAAAAGATTATAAATTTTAATGAAATTGAATTTGAGTAGATTTCCATAGAATTCATAAGAATCTCATTATGGAGTGTCCTCAAATGAAATTTTAATGAATTCTAAAAAGATTCTAAATTCTAATGATTTTCGTTATTTTGAATATATTTCCACGGAATTTTTGTATGAAAGAACAATCTTATAGATCTTGTTTGATCCTCATATTTTCAAAAAAAATATAAATTTCTCTCTTATATTTATATCCACAAAATTTTCAATAAAATAATATTACACACACGCAAATTAAAAATTTTTCCTTATTTTTTAGCCACACATTCTCTATCAAAATTTTATTTCAAAATGCATTTTGGGCAAAAAGGGGGAGGGGGGCTCAAACATGCTCATAGAAAGAAATGACAATATTAATGCAGTCAAAAATCAAGATTTAGTATAAGAAGAGATGATCCTATCACAACAATATTTGATAAGGATAACTAGTAATATATTTGCGATTTCCATAAAATATTTCAGCAGTTACATCTCTTTATAACGAAAATATATTATTTTTAAGCAATACTTTAAAATTTGTTAAGGATATTGATACGAAAAAAAAAGTAAAGAGTTACAATAAAAATATTAAATTGGAGTTGAATTCGATCATTGATAATTAAAAATAATTAACATTAAATAATTTATAAAAATAAATTAACTTTCATTAATACAAAAACAAAGGGTTAAATACTATGCTAGTCACTAAACTTATAATACATGGCACTTTAGTACTAAACTTTTTTTTTGCACGAATGATTACTGAACTTACCATATCCATTAGTAAATTCAAATATTTTGTTGAGGTGTGTGATGGTGTTTCTTATGTAGCTGATGATGTTGTAAAGGTGTCATTAATTAGCTAAAATGAATACTCCATGTTTAATTTTGATTTCACTACACTAATTTTTCACCGTGTTACCTCAAAAAATGTACCAACAGAATCTCGGCTTCACTCACGTCAACATAAGCTTGCTCCTGCACACTTAGACGAACCGTTAATCACACGTAACCTTTTCCAATGGTGGGGGAGGCGGCCATGTGCATTCCGACATCAAGTCATTCGATGAGATATTTATATTTGGGTGAGGGAGGTGCTTTAGACGTGAGCCACTTAGGTGTTAGAGTACCGGGTGTGTGTACAGGAGTATGTAAAAATGGGAGAGAATAATTTTACAAAGCTTGTAGTGTTTTGAATTGTATTACCCTTCAAATGACATGAGTTGTGATCTTTTATAGTAGTACAGATGAAGTGGTAGCTGTGGGTGAAAAGACACGTGACTTCATCTCTTTATTCGAAGTGTCCCATCGTAGGCATCATATTACACATACTAGGTCGTGCATCATTTAATGCACTCTGAAAAGGTAGCCACTCTAGGACCTAGGTCTGATACATACGTAGTGACTGACAAGACTTGACATTCTTCTACTGTAACATGGGTAACATCAATCATTCGCATAAGATCTTTATGTTGAAAATCTCTTAGGGAAAGTGAATATGAAAGATGCTCATTCATGGTTAGGAGGCTTCCGCTTCGGTAATGTAGACTTCAGGGCTTCAGCCACTTACATAGCGTTTCGGCTTCACGACTTCAGCCACTTATATAGTGCTTCGGATGAAGCGGTGGATCACTTCTCTATTATTGTTTTGCAGCAGGTGGCACCTCACTTCGGCTATGGAGCTTCTGCTTACACATGGCGTTTTGGGTAAGGCATCGATTCATCAGCTTTACCTATGACATTCGTTCGACTTTTTATGATACGGAGTGTGGGCCTTTTGTTTGACCTTCTTCTTGAGCCTTGATTTTGAGGCGTAACAATAGTCTCCCAAGTCTATGCATGATGATTTATGTCATGTGTGGACTTTTTATTTTAAGAAGTAATATTCTGATATGACATGTCATTTGCTTGACTTGGTGGTTTCGCCTATTATTACACTTTTATGGAAAGCTTTTAATTTTTTTAGAAACCTTAATTTAAATGTTGAGTTGTTATCAAGAGAGTGAAATGATGCTTTAGTTTGGCTGAAATTTGATGCAGAGATGAGGTTCTGAAGTGCTAAAGTTATGCTTTGGTTTATTGAAATTTGATGCAAAGACAAGGCTCTAAAGCACTGAAGTTATGCTGAAACTTGAAGTTTATGCTGAAGTAAAGATGAAGCATTTTTTAGTGTCATCTTGAGAAGTTTGAATGTAAGCTCCTTTTTTTGGCTCCCTTCAGAAGCGCTCACATTTTCCTGTATGGTGGATGGTTCATCCATATAGAGGCTTCATGTATGGTGTTCAACTTCATCCATGGGAGGCATATGTTGTCAACCTTGGAGAATTTGGAGGTGATCCCTTTTGGAATCTACCTCTTCTCTGAGGTGCTCATGCTTCCCCATGTGGTGGATGGTCCAACCATGCAGATGTTTCTCATATGATGATCAACTTCATGAATGGGAAGGTTATGATGTCAACCCTGGATAATTTGGAGGTGGTCCCTCTTTGGGATCCACCTCTTCTTCGAGACGCTCATGCTCCCTTACATGGTGGATGATTCATCCATATAGAGGTTTCTCACGTGATAATTAGCTTCATCTATGGGAGGCTTATGTTGTCAACCTTAGAGAATTTGGAAGTGGCTCCTTTTGGGGATCCATCTATTTTTCGAAGTGCTTATGCTTCCTTATATGGTGAATGGTTTATCCATGCAGAGGCTTCTCCCATGATGTCCAGTTTCATCCATGGGAGGCATATGATGTCAAACTTGGTGATTATGGAGGTTATCCCTATTGGGATCCACCTTTTCTCAGAGGCGCACCTGCTTTCTTACATGGTGGATGGCTCATCCATGTAGAGGCTTCTCCACTTGTGTTCAACTTTATCCATGTGAGACATATGATATCAACCTTGAAGAATTTGGAGGTGATCCCTTTTGGGATCCGCCTCTTCTCTGAGTGCTCATGCTTCCCTGAATGGTGGATGATTCATCCATGCAAGGGCTTCCCCATGATGGATGGTTCATCCATGGGGACTTATTTTTATAGGTATCTGAGGCAATCCTTCATTGGGGTGCTTCTCACATCTCCTTTCGAAGGGATTAGTTCTTTGCATGGGATGGTTTATCCATGTCAAGGGTTCCCCCATGGTGGATGATTCATCCATGGGGGCTGACGCATAGGCGAAGATGAGGCCTTATGTGGTGAATATGTGGAAGGCCATGCTTGTACATAGGCAAAATATGAAAATACTTTTCAAGTCCTTCATTAATTTCATGTATGGGTCCCTCAACTTTTGACCTTATACATTTTGATCCTAATATTTTGACTTTTATTTCAATCATACCCTTGATAAATTGCATTTAAAGTCCTTCAACTTTCGAAACATCTACACTTCAATCCTCAAGTTCACATTTTTGTACGTTTTTAGTCGGTTTCTCTTTTTCTGTATTGCTCCCCTTCAATTTAGAAATTTTTGTTATCACTTGATAAATGCGCCCTTCTTTAGCGTTGCTTCCTTGATGGCCTCCCCTTCAAAGGCCTCCCTTTTGTAAAATGGTCTTCCAATAGCATTTTCATCAAAGACCTCATTTTTAGGGGGTTTTCTTATTTAAGGCCACTTCTTCAGTGACCTTCCCCTTTTAGGGGGCTTTCTTCTTCAGATGTCTCCCCTTTTTAGGGGGTCTTCTTATTCATGGTCTCTTCTTTAAAGTCATACCTCTTTTCAATGAGTCTTTTCATTCATGGCCTTTTCTTCAGAAGCCTACCCCTTCTCAGGAGGTCTTCTTATTCATGGACTCTTATTTAGAGGTCTCCCTTGATTAGGGGGTCTTCTTATTCATGACCCTTTTTTCAGAGGTCTTCCCCTTATCAAGGGGTCTACTTATTGAAGGCTACTTTTTCAGAGGCCTCCCCTTATTCAAGGGGTCTTCTTATTCATGGCCTCTTCTTCAGAGGTCTTTCCATTTTTAACGGTCTACTTATTAAATGCCACTTCTTTAGAGGCCTCTCCTTTCTTGGGGATCTTCTTATTCATGGCCTCTTCTTTAAAAACTTCTTCTTCCTATTCCTTTACATTTGGAGATGTTGTACAACGTCATTTTTCTAGATGATGCTCCTCATATTGGTAGCCATTTAGCCACTTCCCGAGTGAGTTAGACAATAACTCTCATTCTACCTTGTCTTTGCTAGTGGTGAGGCCATCGATGACCCATTGACGAAGTTCTCCTGGGGACCCCTTCTTTAGGAGCCTGTCCAACCCTACTAAATGGTTTTTTTTCATTGTTTGAATTCATTTTTCCATACAACTCTTTTCTTCAAAGAGGTTAGGGTCTTACAAATGAATTTATATCTCAATGCATTCCTCTTTCCAAGGAATATAACAATTCAAGTGCTGATACAAACTCCAAATCTCTTTTTTGGGACTTCCACTTGTTCTTTCTTCAAGTACAAATCCTTTTTCAAGGAAGAAGCCAAATAATTATTCTGATAAGCTTTTTGAAAGGGGATGTTCGTGGTTATAGTGAAGTTTTGCACATACAGCGTCAATCTGTTGACCTCAAAAAATGTGCCAACGGGATCTTGGCTTACTCACGTCAATGTAAGCTTGCTCCTACACACTTGGACAAACTGTTAGTTACATGTGACCTTCTCCGGTGGTGGGAAAGGCGATCACGTGCACTCCAATGTCAAGTCGGTCAATGAGGATTTTATATTTGGGTGTAAAAGGTGCTTTAGACGTGAGCTACTTAGGTGTTCGGGCACCGAGTGTATGTGTGAGAGAGTATGTAAAAATGGGAGAGAATAACTTTACAAAGCTTGTAATGTTTTGAGCTGCATTACCCTTCAAATGGCATGAGTCGTGATCTTTTATAGTAGTACAGATGAAGTGGTAGCCGTTGAATGAAGATGCACATGGCTTCATCTCCTTATTCTAAGCATCCCATCGTAGGCATCAAATCAAACATACTAGACCGTGCATCATTTAATGCACTTTGAAAAGATAGCCACTCTAGGGCCTAGATCTGATACCTACGTAGTGACTGAAAAAACTTGACAATTCTTCTACTACAACATGGGTCACATCAATCATTTGCATAAAATCTTTATATAGAAGATCTCTTGAGAGAAGTGAATATGGAAGATGTTCATTTATGGTTAGGAAGCTTTCGTTTCGATAATGTGGGCTTCAGCCACTTACATAGTGCATCGGCTTCAGGGCTTCAGCATTTACATATCGCTTCGACTTCAAGGCTTCAGCCACTTATATAGTGCTTCGGATGAAGTGGTGGATTATCTCTCTATTGTTGTTGTGCAGCAGGTGGTACCTTGCTTCGGCCATGGAGCTTCTGCTTACACATGGCGCTTTAGGTAAGGCATCGATTCGTCATCTTTACATATGACTTCGATTTAGTTTTTGATGATGCGGAATGTGGGCATTTTGTTTGGACTTCTTCTTGAGCTTCAATTTTGAGGTGTGAGCTTCTTCTTGAACCTCGATTTTGAGGCTAACACACTATTTCTTGGGCTTCTTCTTTCGAAGATATATTTTTTTCTATGTATCATTTCAATATAATTATTTTTTGTGCCCTAACTCCGCCATTGTATATACTCAAAGGTAGCAGGTTAGCTAATTTTTGCCTAATAGTCATTTCCATTTGCCACGTAAATTTTCGTCATTGGACACATCACCAAATTCAATAAAATAGACTAATGAATATGTAGACACAGACTTAATTGCAATTAACATATAAATTTGGTTACACCTATGCTAAACAAAAGTTTGATGACTAAAATCACACCTTGAAAATTTTGCAATCGAATGAGTATTTAACCCAAGTTACCCAACAACAAAATTACTTCGATAACTAAATATCAAAAGTTTTATTGAACTTGCTAAATTTTACCTTCCATTTCCAAAGTTCAATATTCTATTTCACTATATTATTGATATTTAAACCTAGTTGGGTTGGTTTTTATTTTTTTTATTTTTTGAAGTAGTCCTTACTAGAATTTATACATAATTACAAGTTTTTAGAAACAATAATGTCGCTCTTAAATTCATGGGTTGATCACTCAAATAATGACTTAATTGAATGTTATCAAAAGTTTAGAAATGACATTATATGGATATTGATTTTATTCTTCAATACTAATGGGTACTTTTGGTTTTCGTATGTTGAGGAAAAAATAAAGGTTTAAATAGCTAAGTTATTGTTTATAGAATAATGTTATTTGTACATCATGATTTACCTATCGATATCCAGAATCATGATTTGGATTATATTAACTGGCTTTTTTTTTTTTTCCTTCTTTATTCTTTTTCCTTCTCTCTTTTTCATGTCATTGATCTGTATGTCAATTCCTAAATTATGATATACAAATAGTATTACTCTTACTTATAAGGTACATATACACATGGAAAAATGAAGATTGAATGTTTACGTAGAATATTCATCATAATGTTCAAATACATACACGAGCATGAACATTAATTCATTTAGAATATAAATAAAAATAAATTTTTGAAAAAGCTCGAAAATTCACTATTACAAAATTCATTTAAAAAAAAAAGAAGCTCATGGCTAAAATAATTGCTTATAGTTAAGTTTGCAAAGAAATAGACTGCAGTATCTTCACATATTTGCGCTATCAATTAACCCTAATGTCTAGTAGAGAAGATCGTTATTCACACTCAAAACGCCAATATTCTAGGTTCGATCGTGATCTCAGGTGAATAATATAAATTTTGTTCGTATTTTCAAGATTTTATAATTTTCTAATTTCCGGTACTTGTAAACTGCTGTATTTTTTGATTTGAAGTTAATTGCATATCAAATGGTTTGAAATTTCCGAATTTTGATTTGTATTAGAGTTTCGTAAGTATAAGGATATGGAATTTCTGCAGGTATTTACGATTGTTTTTATTTGACTCTTATTCTGGACGGATGAAAATGGTTATAGACAATTTACCAAAAGAAAACGAATTAACCAAGAAATGCCAAATGTGGATAGACGGAGCTTTCAGTTATTCGTAGGCCTAGAGATGCTTCGCTCGGAATGTAGATAAACAGAGTTGCACTTGTTATACCTAATTTCACGGCATAAGCGTCAACAATTTCTTTCTTTTGCTGGCACGTGTGGGACGGGTTTCTGCCTCATACAGCTCTTATGAAAACCTTGGGGTTTTATTTTGTAATAATTAATATTAACTTCTTTTCAGTGTCACCAATGCCTTGTACTCTTTGATATATGTAGTCACGCATGGATGAATTTTTCTTCTAAATATTGTAGTTCTTGTGCTTGACTCCTAGTAGTTGAATTTTGCATCTAACAGCAAGACTCGTTCTTCTGTTGTTTTCTGCTAGTCCTAAGAGATCTAGTTGCGATGTTAAACCAGAAACTGTAAGACAGCCAAGTGGTTCTGTTATTGGTAAAGACTATTTGGACAGGGTTCGGAAGGACTGCCTTCGGCTGAAGAATGCATCACCTCTTGAGGTTTCGTTGGGTAAGGGGGATTCTAAGGTAGAAACTAGAGCTGTGAGTAAAGAATCCAAAAACAAAACTGGTGGACACCGTGAAGGCACCAAACATTCTTCAAACCAAACTAAATTACCTCACTCTCGATCTTATTTTCAGGTGGTAAATCGAAGAACTGAAATTCTTCTAGCTAGATAGGAATTTTTTTCTTTCCTAACTCGTCATCTGATTGTGCTTTATTGGAACTGGTGTCTTATTTCTTTATCATCTTTTAGATGCCAGGTCTTTTGAGAAGTTTTTCTCATGTCATTGATCACTTTGCTATTTAATCGTTGCTGTTTTTCTTTGTCATAATCAAGATTTTGTTGCCAGGGTGACCAGTAGCTTCATTATCTGGCATCTGGTGATTTTTTGAGAAATCTAAGTATGACATCCGAGTCAACGAGCAGTGAAAATTTTGATTATTCTCTTTGGAGGGCATGTGGCCCCATCTCACTGTAATATGATTTGTGATCATCCCAAAATATTTTTGTTACACATCTAGAGGGAGTGGGAGACCTTTGGTGTGACCAACCCCAAAATAGAAGAGAGATTAAAATTAACATGGCTTGATATAGTTGCTTTAAAGCATCTTCAACAGATTCTCTATTTTTAAAGTGCATAATTTATAATTTAGAGAGCATCTATAAATTTATAGAGTAAAATTTTTTAAATACTCCAACATCCTCTTTATTTTTAACACTTAATTTTACTACTTCCAATATGTATTTATCATTTTCCCTATCTTTTATTTTCACCAACTTCTCTTCAAATTATTATATTATTTTCCTCCGTTTTCTTTGAATATTCTATTTATTTGGGTTAATACATGGAGCATTGAAAATTGAAATATTTGGAATACATTTAATTATGGAGAGTAGGTTTCACTTTCTATTTTAAAATGTTAATTTCAAGAATTTCTTGGAGCATAATTTTTGGAGAACCAAACTCATTCTATATTTTAAAATGTTACTTTCAAGATTCTCTTGGAGCATAATTTTAAGGATCGGACTCTTTAAAATGGAGAGTATTTCATTTTTAAATAGTATCTTGAAGATGCTTTTAGATCTCCTACTACATGAAGTAATGAACATAGCAAATGGGAGCAAAATGATTTTATGAACCCTACTCTGAATTTAATGGGAGATACCTAGCTTTGTTATAGTCTCCGCCAAAAAGGGGTTTGTCACCGAAGAAAATATTCCGTGCTTTCAATAATTAGTAGTCAATAAGATAGATGGCTATTCTTGCCTTGTTAAAGCTGTCATATGTAATCTAACCATTTAATTTATATACCTTTCGTTCTTGCTCTCGTCTAAAGCATCTATGTACATTAGAGTTTATAGGATAATGCATTAATATCATCCACGCATCTCTCGGTATTAAGACAAACACAGTGCTCAACTTACATCCTAGTTAGCCAGGTTGGTGTATTGGGATTTTTTGTACAGGCTGGTGGCTTTAAATACCTCATTGTATATAACAATATTAGGAATGTCTTATAACAGCATGTTGGCCGTGGTAATGCCGGGCAAGTTGAGCGAAGCTTGGGTCGGAGGGCATCTACTGGTAAGTTTTTAATGCTCACTTCAATTGAAGTTGTACTTCCTAGAGAAGTAAATTTTGGTGTTTTGCTTGAGAGTTTGCAACCATTGGCATGCTGAAAATTTGTTTAGCCAGATTATTGAACACACAATCCTCACTTTCTTTAGCTTGTCTTAACAGTGCCATGTATTTAGCACTATGACATCTCTGATTCTACAATTAGACCTGTCAATTGCTGCCAGAAAACTAATATTAATAAGGTGCTATTTTCTCATACCATAACTATTGAATTTATATTTTTGCAAAGAGCGTGGATGGTGGGGAGATGCAAAGGAGCAGCTAAATGACAGGATTAAAAATAAAAAAGTGGAGAGTGATGCACAGCTAAAGGACCTGAATACCAAAGATAACAGGAAAGGTAACCACACTGGGCAGCATGATGGGTACTACAAAATTGAGGCAGACCCAAAAGTACCTGCACTTGAAAGTCCTGCCGTTAGCAAGCACAAGTTTCCTGCAGATCCCAAGAAAACTCGCAAAGCAGCAGCCAACCCTGTGATTCTGAACCCTGAAGATCATGCCATGGAAAGTGAAAAAAGAGAAGAGAGAGGCCTTACCTTTCGTCATTTTGAAACCCGTGAAAGAGCATTCATAGAGAAGAGGGAGGGTAATAGGGGGAAAGCGTTGAGAGGTAACATTTGCTTGAGAGAAAAGTATGGAGCTAGTGATAAGTATGGCAGAACAAATAGAGTCATTCCAAGGCAGGGTTATCCTCCAACTGGAGGCTATGTTAAGAAATGGAAGCATGATCTTTACAATGAAGCCAGTAGGAGTCCAACCCCAAAGAATGAGGAAGATCATATTGCTAAAATTGAAGAACTCTTAGCTTCGTGATCAATCTGTAGAAATTATGGTTGCCGAGGTAATTCTGTGTCTCATTCCTAATTTGCATTTTGGCTACTTGTTTAGTTGTGAGAATCATTGTGTTTTCATATGATTTAACTTGGCTACCGCTAGCAAGACAAGCATACAATTTTATGAAATATTTTGCTTCCAGACCAAGACGTACATTTTGAGATGTTATTGAAATTGAACCATGAAGAATATTGATACCAAATTTACATATTCTGGCTTTGGCTTGTGCTTTATGTGGAAGTTTGGTTGCTCGTCTTCGAAACAAAGTCATGCGCCTATTGGTTTGCATGCAGATGCATCTCATGTGCAGTTCAGCTTGTTCATTTGTTTCCCGGTTTGTGGCACTGGAGTTTGACATAAGTCGTTTAAGGCTACTTATTTCACAAGTAGTTCTTTTGATCAATAAACTAACTTATCTACTCGTAAGTAAATCCATCAGTTAACTCATTATAAATTGAAAACGCCCTATCAAAATGGATACCAACAACAGTTTGGATATTCCTCCAATAATGTCTCAATTGCAATGTACCCACTAGATAATTTACAGGAGATGAGAAGTCAAAAATTCTTGGCATAGACCAAAAAGCAGCACCAAGCGCGTGCAAGGCAGAGGATTGGAGCAGATCAAAATGTTTCCACAAAAGGGCGGACGGCCGTCTGCCCATCAACGTAGAAACTGATATTGTATCAATACAATGCTTTTCAAATTGTCCATTAACGCAAATCCTGACTTCAAAATTATCTCAGCATATGGTAGATTCTGCAAACAGCAAGCTAATGACTGTCAGTGCATGCTTGAATCTCCTCAATGCATAAAATGTTGCTCTATTTAATTTCTGGTATGCCTATATCATCAACCACCATGGCGTATGCAAGGTGCCAACAAGAACTATTAGATGCTCAAAGGTCAGTAGCTTTTCCCCGAAAACTAGAGATTATCATTTTATGAACGAGGGTAAAATTTTAGTGAAATTTTTTAATCTAAGTGGAAACTATACAAGGAGAAAATGCAGCATCCAGGCTGCTGGTACATTGTCATTACAGATATACAGCAAGTATCTTGAAATCCATCAATATCACAATATGGACTAGACGTGGACTTGATATGTGCGACCAAATAGTGCAATTGCAGCAGACCAACTCTAAAACGAAACGAGAGTAAAATGGTAAGATATACGAAGTCACATTGATTATCAAAATTGTCATATCGTGCCTACTAATATGTTGTTTCTTCTCAACAACATAAAATCCAATCAAGACCATATTTTGGTGATGCTGTATGCCAGTATCAGACAAAGCAATGAAACGGTATTTATTTCATATATCCACTCCACCCCCCACCCCCCAACACACACAGACAGAAAAACGCAAGAGCAATAATAAAAAAATGAAGCTCTTCCGCCAGCCATACTAGTTCTGACAGTAAGCTAGCATAAAATTTCTTTTTCAGCTAGTTGGCTTTGACGCATGGAGAAAATAAGAAACTTTGCCAAAATAAACACTGTACTCCAAAGGGAAATTTTCTCACCTTAGATCAAATGGTAATTTGATGGGGGAAATAAAGATAAAAGATGATCAAATGCCATAGACATCTAGTCTGACCTGAATAGTTCCCTGAGTTAAATACGAAGATCTTCAATGTCAGTTAAGAGACCGGCACTTCCAGTGGACCTTTTATCCGGCAGGCTAACCACTAGCTGACCACATGCACCACTTATATCTTGGCCCATTTGCTTACGTACAGTTGTTCGGATGTTATATGTACCTCTAAGTATTTTCTGGAAGCTGGTGACTTTCTGATCATTGCTAGTTGAGAAATGACTCAGAGTACCAATTGGATTAAACGGAATCAAGTTTATAACCTGCAACAAATGGCAGAAATGGAGATTAAGGTTGGAATGAATTGGCTATTTAAACCTAGCAAATGAAGGTAGTTGTTCTCCAATATAAAACTCACCACTTGTAACGTCTCCAGCAATTTGGCAAGCTGGTGAGCATGCTGTTCCTCATCATTCACCCCGTCAAGCATTATGTACTCAATAAAGATTTTCTGCTGACTACAAAGAAGACCAAATGAGATATTCTGACAACCTATTATTCTGAAAACCTACTGTGACTATGAAAAAGCAAAGATCAAAAGAGACGTACATAAATAAAGCAGAAACAATTGCAAAGTCCAATATACAGAAGAATGAATGTTACGTAAACAATGACATCGTGTAACATAGGGCCCTATTCGGGAATCTTGAGATCTATGCTTATTTTCAACAATAAAAAGTAACAGTGACACACTAAAAACCTTATTTTCAACAATAAAAAGAAACAGTGACACACTAAAAACCTTTTATTTTGATATTCTCTTAATGAATTCATTAGTCTTTCCAAAGGAAAAGCTCGTGCTGCAGGCATTATCTGGCATCGAATATCTTGTACTGGTGCATGCAGTGAAACTGCTAGGTTCAAGTTTGGTACATCAGTCTGAAGCTTGTTGATAGCATGGATAATGCCAACCTGCACAAATTTATACACAATATTTTTAATTATGTAAAATAATTCGTGAATGGCATGATGCTGAAAACTAAAAAAAAAAAAAGGCATGATCCTGAACATGAATGGAAGCTTTTACTTGTACGGTATGGAAGAAGATTTGGAAAAACTTTCATCCGCTAATGTTAAAAATATTCAATTTCTTAAAAACATGTGATAAATTTGAATATTAAAATTAGCAAGCAACTGAGAAGTCTGCACCGTTGAGACGGTAATTTTCTTTGGTGAAATCTGGAAAGGAGATGCTGTCATGACTCTAATAGCTTCCACCACTGAGGCATAGTTGTTCAATGGCTCTCCCATGCCCTACCAACAACAAATAATCATTGAGATGAAGAGAAAGTACTTCAGCTAATAAATCCCTAAAAAAAAACCCAAAAAGACTGCAATGGAAAAATTTTCAGCACTCCAAAAAGACCAGCCTGTACTTTCACAAATCAAATCAAATCAAATTTTTTTAAGAATATTTTTTAAGTCATTGGCAATAATTATTCTACTTTAAAGCAAAAAGCTCACAATAGCACTATATTCTGCCTTTTAATATTTTTTGCAATTTTTTACCCAAAAAATGAAGAATTTGATGAGAATCTTGTCCACAGTAATTGTTTGTTTCATCCCAGAAAGACAACAAACCAATATTTTTTGGGAATCAGGGAGCAGCATAAAATAGAAAATGTGACAATTAAAAGGTTTGAAACATATAATCACATAGATATCTATATTTTTCACCATGATATGAGACATTAATTCAAATGAATAAAAATCAACGAGTATCTATTGTCACAAGTCTAGTGACAAATGAATGGTGGAGGAAGAGTAAATATATTTACATTTTCTAAACAATGGACTTCTATCTTTTTCTGCATCATATTTCCTCAAGGATTCATTTGAACCAAGAAAGACTACTAGTAGGTAACAAACATCATCTTTATTTATCACAAAAATCTTGGAAATGATCGGGTGCTACAAAAATGATGAACTCCTTAATCAGGAAAAATATTGTTGAGGTGTAGTATCTTGCAGTTGTAGCAAGCTCCACCAGATTGAGCCATTGTTTGGCTACCATTTACAAATTGGTTATAATCTGTCAAACCATTTTTCATCCACATATTTCGTGAGATTCACAAGTACTACTCACTTATTCATCACTCATTTCTATCTATTTATAATTTAAAGTGTTTATAAACAACTTCCAAACTAGCTTTGAGATAGCCTCGTCATAATTGTCCTCAACAGCTCCATGGATGTGCTGTAATGCAATTAGTATCGTCTTTCAACGTCGGTTCACTTTATCTGATAATAGCACAAACACCAGGGGTGTACCTTCTTGCATTTATTCAGCTCAATATGCTTTTTATGTTCTTCATAAAGGATTTCAATTTTTTGTCACAAAATCAATGTGAAAATTTCAAAATCAAAATTGAAATAGAATGTTAAGCTATTTAGTATACTTAGCAATCAAGGTCACCAATAAGCGCTCAACTCTTTTACATGTCAAAATCTGGTAGTTTAGCTGAGTTGAAGATGACCAAGGGCCTAGCATACACTTGGAGATCCTAAAATGAGATATCTCAACCCCATGGGTCCAAGCTTACCAACATACCCACTCTGAAAATAAAAAGAGAAAAAATAGAAAAACTGGAGATTTCAGATACTTGTATAGAACTTGGCAATATTCTCTCCATTCCACTTTGACAATCATCAGTTCAATTTAAGGAAGTTCCTCATCAAACATTGCCTCCCCTTTAAAAAGAAATACATCCTCTGGGAATGTGACAAGGTTGGTGAAGTACAAACAAGCCAGTTCAGACACACGCACACATCCGTACATATCATAATCTTGGAGTTCATGGTGTTCTACGAGATCAAACATGCTATTTCACAATCCACATACAATGGTTTATTAACTAATCTGAAGTACTGTATGGTAGTTATATAGTTGAAAGAGAAATGCTATACCATAAAAACAACATTTCGTATAGCTGATATGCGAGAGGCATGCACCAGTTGTTCCACAATTTCACCTGATGAAAGATTATTTTTGAATCCCATGCTTCCTGTTGCGCAAAACTTGCAACCCATTTTGCATCCAACCTTTGCAAAGTCAGACGAAATTTGTAATCACTTTCAATACCACATAAAAATGTGAACTTACAGTAACTAAAAGGTTGTAAAATAAGAAGATGCATCTCCTTTGTATGCGAACTTTGAGAGGGGTAAAAAAGTGAAAAACAAAAGAAGTACCTGAGAGGATATGCACAAGGTTGACCTAGGTCCACCAGGACGAGGCTTCCCGTCATACTTTCCCAGACGTGTATCATATCTCATTATGACAGCCTCCACGAATTCTCCATTCTATTAAAGACAAAGAAAGCATGCCAGTAAGGATAGTACACAAATGATAAAACACACATCATCAACTACCATTAATTTAAACTGTAGGCCTTTGTCAAACAGATGAAAGCCCGATGAACACGCTATCATTTCGCAGAGGTATTAAATTAGATCAATTAATTTAATTTATTGAAAACGTGTCTTGAATGCAGTGGTATTTTTCATGTATAAAATCCTGTTGTCAATGGCATTTCACCATGTTCAGACTCTAGTAAAAGTTTATTTTAATCAAAATAAGGTTAACTCGTCTGTCCACCACATTCAATTTGGATACAGAGGGAGTTGAGTCCCAAATAGACTTACTAACATTAGTAGTCACCATAAACCAAAATTGAAATGAATGGACATTGTTCCAATTCACCAAACTCAGTTATGATAAAATAAATCAGCAGCGAATTACACATAATAAAAACTCTAAAATTACACTAATTTTAATTCATAGTGACAAATGCAAGAGATGATAAAAGGGTACCTGTAATTTGATGAGGAGCTTGGTGGTGACCGTGTCGTTCGAATTAATGACTGAGTGGAGAGTGGAAGTGCAGGATTTGAATTTAGAGTTGAGCAAAGAGTAAGCCGCGGAAGGCAAAGAAGGAATTTCATCCCATTGGCAATTAGGGTTTTGTAAAACGTGCTTCCAGATGAGAGGGATGAAGTGAGGTTTGATGCCGACGTTTTCGAATTCTGATTTTACCACGGAAAAATCGAACACCGATTTGCATGCCATCGGAAAACAAGTCCAAATTCTAGCCTACGGCCTCGTTTTGCAGGTTTAGCAGAAGGATTTGTGCGCTTTCTTTAATTATAGCAGATGTTCCCAACTTCCTAAATATGTACAGACGAGGACTTTAATCTTCTACTTTAGCATCTAGATCCTGGATCTTTCAGATTTGCAGTGCTATGGACAAATTTTGTTGCATTTTACTGTTAAAAGGTTGTTGGTTTTTTTTTAATGAAACATAATTAATAGGTACATTGTTATTATTATTTTTAATATATATCTAACAATCCAAGATATAGCTCGTTGACCATCTCAATTAGGGTGGACAACGACGGCTAGTATTAAAATACGAGAACACTACATAATTACTACATTATAAAAATACATTTCAAAATTGACAAATTCCCTAAAAATTTTCATAAATCAGGTGTTAAATCATAATATTAAATATATAATTATAATATAATATGCACTAAGTTTTGATTAAATATACTATACCAAATTAACTCCTACAAATCTTACTATACTATATTTAAAAGATTTTTCTTACATTCCTCTCACAACCAAACGGTACTTTCTCTCTCTACAATCCATCTCTCTGAACATCTCCAAAATCATACAAATTCACCGTTTATCCTCGATTTCGAGCCACAACCAATGAATAAGGTCACAATCGTCGAACTACTTTTGATTTTTACTGTTTTGGAGAAGTTGAAGCTAACTATGGCGGAATCGGATTTTCCCAAAGCAAAAACTGAACTCCTGTGATCTGATTTCGAAGGTAAACGTATAATCACGATTAATCATCGATTTTAAGCTACGATTAATGAATGAGGTCACAATTCTATAGACATATTTCTGATTTTCATTTTTGGAAAAAAATTGAAGTTCGGTTGTAGAGTTCGGCTGTAGAGGAATTGGATTTTCTGTGTATGATTAAGAATGCCAGTTTTGCACGTTTGCCTGTTGTACACAGGTCACACGTCACTTATACTAGTGAATGATACATGCAAGTATGATGAATTGATCAAGCTTGTTCTTTCAGAATTGGGGCTTAATGGAGCAAACTTAGCTCTGACAATGATATATTATTTGGATTCTAGTTTACCTCCAGTCCGGATTCTGGGCAATAATAATGTCCTAGCGTATATGAGGTTAAAATCTTTGGATGGGGTTGTATCGAGTTATCCTATTATCGTTGATGTTATGACTACAGTTTTATGGCAGTCAAGATATACATTGTCATGCCTAGAGTCGTCAACTACTTCCATCGAGTTATCAGCTAGTATGTTTTCTTTAGACCAAATAGTTCAAGAAATTTGTGACTCAGTGATGACCATAGACAAAGAAAACATTGAAGAAGATATGACATTGGTATCCAAAGCAAATGATAGAGCAGTAGTGGAGGGAAATATTTTTCGCAACAAGGACATTCTAAAAATGAGCTTGGCCTTCTATGCTATACAAAACAAGTTTGAATATAAGGTGTTGAGATCGGACAAGAATGTGTATGTGGTAAAGTGTTTGCATAATCATTGCAAATGAATATTTAGATCTTCAGGCTTGGGAGAAACGAAATTGTTTAAGATCAGAAAAATGTATAATGGTCACACATGTTTGATAAACATTGTTTTAGGATATCATCGGCAAGCATCTAGCTCAATTGTGTCAAATTGCATCAGATACAAATACACCTCTTCACGTACAGTATACACTCATAATGATATCTCGAATGACATGTTACATGAATATGGAGTATCAGTGAATTATGTGAAAGCGTGAAGGTCACGTGAACAAACATTAAAATTGATTAGAGGTGATCCAACGACATCGTTTCAGTTGCTGCCATCTTATTTCTTTATGCTAGAACGGATGAACATAGAGACAGTCACAAGAATATAAACAGATCATTTAAATAGATTTAAATATTGTTTTATGGCTTTGGGTGCATCGATCGCTGATTGGAAATATTATAGGCCAGTCATTGTAGTTGATGGCATATATTTAAATGGCCATTATAGGGGTACACTCTTTACGGCTTGTACACAAGATGCAAACAATAACATCTTCATACTAGCTTTTGGGATTAGGGATAATGAAAATGATAAGTCATGGAGATAGTTTCTTGAGATGTTGAAGAGGGCATATGGATCGAGAGACGGATTATGTATAGTATCAGATAGACACAATAGCATAAAAAATGCCATTGAATTCGTATATCTAGAGGCAATGCATGGGATCTATTCATACCATTTGCTTAAAATTTTGAAGGCTCATTACGCAAAATCAGTTCACAATGTTACATATGCATTCAAATCTACTGTCAGAGCATATACAATGGATGAATTGGAATACCAAATGCAGCAATTAAACTCAATGAATGAAGAGATCATGGGATATTTTGGATGTGACTGTCTGTAACATATATTATGACTTTTTGTGACTTGTTTTGTGATATTATGAAATGTCTGTGAATATCTATGATCATGCATGTTTAATGTACGAACTATATTTCATTTATTGTTACATGAAATTGAAACATGATTATGAATGAAAAATATCGGTGGATATTTAGTATGTGACCTCATTTACAATTGAAACATGATATATTTTATGAATATGGCCACCTGTCACCCGTTTTGTAATAATATTGACTATTTGTAAACTTTTTAGAGTTAACCGTGACCTTATATGACATGTTGTTACTTATGCTTGAATATATTATCTAATAACTAAAATTATTTTTTAGATGGATATTGGATATGAAAAATGGTCAAAGATTGCACATGCCAAACAATAGATACTTTACTATGACATTAAACATAGTAGAATCTGTAAATGCAGTCACGAAGGTGGCAAAGAATTACCCAGTTCAAGCACTTCTAGAATCATTGCGGCAAACAATCCAATTTTGGTTTTGCAAGAATAGAGATAACGCACATTGCACTTTCATAAATCTTGCAACCAAATATGAGAAGCTGCTAAGGGAAACGAGCAATGAGGTGAGAAATCTAAAGGTAAAAACAGCAAACTATGTATATTATGTTGATCATAGGCATAGCTTTACATATTTTTTATTTTCAGGTTTCACCTGCAAGTCACACTTTGTTTGAAGTGAGGGACAATTCTTCATCGTACATGATTGATATAGCTCAACATACATGTAGTTGTAGAATGTTTCAAGTGGATCAACTTCCATGTCCATATGCACTGGCAGTGATAGCAACATTGAAGCTGAATTATTAAATATTTGTTATTTTCAGGTTTCACCTTCAAGTCACACTTTGTTTGAAGTGAGGGACAATTCTTCATCGTACATGATTGATATAGCTCAACATACATGTAGTTGTAGAATGTTTCAAATGGATCGACTTCCCTGTCCACATGCACTGGTGTTGATAGCAACATTGAAGTTGGATGTATACGACTTTTGCTCGATGTATTACACAAGAGATGCATATCTGAATACATACAAAGAGATAGTATTTCCTGTAGGTAATAAATCAGAATGGAGTTTGCCGGAAGATGTGAATAGTAGAGTTGTATTTGCTCCAACCCAAAGGAGAAGTTCTGGCCGGCCTACTGAGAAAAGGAAGAAGCTAGCTTGTGAGAGATCACAAGTTGTGAAATGTGGAAGATGCGGTGAATCCGGTCACAGTCGTCGAACATGCAGGAATATGGTATCATTTAACCAGAACAACGGCAAATAAAAAGCAAAGAAAGATCAAAAGAAATTCAAATAGCTTAACTTAGCGTAGTAATTTTTTTTTATACAAGGATATTCTTTGTAATTACAAATTGTTTCATTTTATTGCCAAACAATGTATTGTTTGGATTATATGAGTTGACAAATTTATGCATAGATGTTAGATTACATTTCAAGATGTCACACGTGTTTCTGGGAAGGGCAGTATAAACAGACATTGATTGTGATTCTGTTTATAATGATTGTGACCATCTGTGACCATTTCTAGCACAAAAGGCAGTAACAAGGTATAGGTTTTTTGTTTGTCTGTGATCGTCTTTGACTGACTATGAATAAAATTCGAAATTAATTGACTTGAGTATTTTAACTGAGTCTGAACGTCATCTTCGACTAGATGTGACCAATTCTGTGTATACCATGTATGACAAATATATAAATCATACATGTTAAGTATTTGTGACAATTTGTGATCAACTATTTCTATTTGATTCCATTTGTGACTTACAATTATGTAAGACATTAACCATGTGCGACCAATTATGATCATTTGTAACATGTTCAGATTGTGCAAATATAAACTTTTACCTCAATAAAATACTTAAATGATATAAACAAAACCATACATATAAAGACCAATACTTTCACCTCATTTGTACCAACTACTTGACAAAAACAAATTCACATTCTACAGCAGTTCAGTCATCTATCAACTACATCATAAAACACATGTTTTGTCTAATTTTGAACAGCTATCAACATAATCTATCATAAAAACAATTCCATCAACAGTAGCTCAGTCATCTGACTTTGATTTTCCCCTTACAACTTGCCTCAGTTGTCTATTTTTGAACAGAAATGCTGCAATTTCAAACCTGATATTCACAGCATCAAATGACATTGGCATTTTGGCAAGATCACTGTTCAACAAATACTGTGCATACTTGATGACAAAATACCACAACTGTGCCTATAATATTTAAAGTAGACGAACCATAAGTAATTACAAAATATTGATGAAAAATGACAACTTGCAATGCCCATAATGAAACTTATGCATTTTGTTGTTGAGGTAAACCACTGACAATGTTAATATGCAAGTCCCTGGATATGTCACTCATATCATCATTAGTTTCCATCCATAGTCCGACCACTTTTAACTGATGTGTAAGAGTTTTCACAAGCGGTAAGACCCTTTCACGAACCTTATGATCCTTGTACGATTTGTTGCTTGAATGGAATATGTACAGAATACGGTTATTAATATCAAGCTGCCCCAACATCCAATGAGCATGATTTGTAGGCATAATGGGTATCAATACTTATTCAACTTCTCTCCAAGTAGTATTAAATGATAACCGTTCATCATTGATGGTTTTGATTAGATCGTCATTCTCATTCACAATGCTTGGATCTTGAACAAATTTGGAGTAAAAGTCCGAATTGTCAAATCAAATATACAGTCTATAGTTGTTGCCTTCATCTTGACATCTTCACCAAACTTGGCAAGTTGTCTATAATGAAAGCATGCATCCATGTGCTGTAATAACAAAGAGTATACATAAGAAATGTGAACTACTATACATATATGAAAAATGGTGGCAATATTGTACCATGCTGCTCAATGATGAATTAGAATCGATCAACTTATGCCACCAAATTCTATGGTGAACAACTACATTGCCACACACAAATTGAGGACTTATCACATTATCTGCATCAATGAACTTTACCATGTACACACATGTATGCACTCATCAAACAAATAATGGCAGGTCACACTTGACACAAAAACACTTATAATCTACATTTCATGTACCTGTTCTTGGGCTTGTATCATCTGTCAAACCAATTCTGGAATGAACTCAGATATGCACTATCAACTCCCTTCAAATAAATTTGGAACATAACGTTTCCAAATGTAGATTTTGATCCAGTAGCGGCATGACGTGAATCAACCTTAACAAAAGGTGACTGCAGAGTTTTTGATGGCTTTTGTGCTCTCTTTTCAAGTAGTACAGATGATGGAGGTGCAAGCGCATCTTCCTAATTCAAAAATATAAAAAGAAAGATTCTTGAATTAGTGTGTGATAATCAGTATGAATTTATAATATGAAATACTAAATGTTTCGTTAAACTGACATATTC
The DNA here is from genome assembly GCA_903798345.1 of Fraxinus anomala. Lineage (NCBI taxonomy): Eukaryota > Viridiplantae > Streptophyta > Magnoliopsida > Lamiales > Oleaceae > Fraxinus > Fraxinus anomala. The sequence continues at coordinate 25,445 of CAIGRN010116941.1, forward strand.
GGTATGACATTGAGTAGACTTCAACACACGTGCAATAGCCTCATCAACATGATCTTGCACTTCTTTACTAGCAAAGAATGCATCATCAGAGGTTTTAAGACTCTGTGAGTAGCCAACACCTAGATCAAATGAAGGAGATTGGAGAATGTATTCATCATGAAAGCAATGTGAAGACTCAGGTGCCGTGTGATCTTTGTCTTTTTTGTCAATCACGTTATCACCTTTTGGCTCAGGTTCCATGTGACCCTTGCCCTTTCTTTCAACCACATCATCAAATTTTGGCTCTTGTTCTATCGAACCATCTTTACCACTCAACTTCTTCTAAACTTCATCTATTACCGAAGATAAAATGTCAGACACGGATTCAACAAAAGATTTAAGAGATGACATGATGTCGCTCAAGCCATCTTTCAACACATTCTGACTCCGAATGACCTCATTGAGCTTCAAAAAATTATTTGAATGACACATTTTATCATTCATGTTAGATAGTTCTGACTTCTTCGACAAAAGCTCATCTTTCAGCCCTTTTTTATCAACTTGAAACTTGGTTATTTCCTCATCCATCAACTGTTTCAATCGACCACATTCCTGAAAAATTTTATAGTTAGTAGAATTGTATATAAAATGGCTTTTTAAGTTGGCAAAAAATGAAATTATTTACTTTGACACATAAACAATCAGGATGATAGACAGGATGTGGTTGAGCATGAGAGCTAGAGCTAGCAGCTCCTGTCTGTTTTTGCGCGCGGTGGATCGACAAAATCATTGTCTGAATCTTGAACACGTACCTTTGACAACGGAGGAATAGACTCACTTTTGCCCACTGGAGTTTTAGAGATCCTAATATTCTGATTGGGTTGTCTAGGCTTCGAGTACTGCACATCTGGCGATTGTACTCAACATACAGAACAACGAAATCAGTTAGCATAATACAAATCAGGTCACAATATATATGAAGAAAAGTCACAAGTAACATATTTCAGGTCACATGTCATGATATATCTGAAATTCATATTTAGAACATGTCATATATGGCATCGTGAGCTCTACTTCAGATGGATCGATGTCATTTATCACAACCTGATTGACATAACATGGAAAAAAGTTGAGCATATGTCATTTTAAATATGTGTAACTAATCAAATGATTACATAACAATTCAAACATATTTACAAACTTACATTCTCACTTCCAAACACTATGTCCTCCAACATTGCCACATAAGGATGTTTGTGGGCAGTCCAATTCATAATTCGTGAATATTTCTTACAAATTCTTGTGGCCATGTTCTCTTCAATGCACTCATACAACCACACTTGGAAAGTCACTAAAAACCCATCAATCTGTAGTGACTTGTTTGTTTTGATAATCCATTCCTTAAGACAATAATGTGGTCTCAAAAAAATATTTGCCCCAAGGGAACATTTCAAGAGTGGCAAAATCGTCTGCAAGTGAAAAAATGTAATAGATCCAGGACCTTCGGGTAGGGTGTTGCAAATAGATACTAGGTGATAAGATAAATAATCCCAATCTTAACCACGTCAAGGTCTGGTTCATCATCTAGTGAAAGAAAGACTCTTTTGACATCTTCACTTGTGATAACTTTTAAGTCCCTGAAATACGTATCCTTCACTGCAGACGATTTTTCATCCAACATCGGTCGACCATCGGCCCCATCATACCGCAATTCAGTGACCAAATAGAATTCAGCAATGGAGAATCGAATATATCTCTCATTTATGTTGAACCACATCTTCTGCTTGTTGGGTTGCTTCACCTCCCGTAGTAACATATAGTGAATCAACTGTGACTGCACTACTATCTCCATAGAATGCATGTAGTAAGAAACACATGTGTTCTCCAGAATGTTCCTCTGAGCAGTAATGAATTTCATCACAAAGTGTGTGATGACACTATGTATGGGTGTTATAGTGATCTTCCCAGGGAACCAATTCCTTGGTTTTATTAAATAGCTCCAATTCTTCACAATCGTAATATCAGACATGTTACTGTGACATTCAACAAATAAACATTTGGTCACAAATTCTCCAAAACATAACAAATAACTATAGATAGTCACAAACACTACAAGTTCTAACCATTTTAAATACTACAATGGTTAAAACTAAAATGTAATATGACTATTTCACATGAATCTCCAATGATAATGCCGGCGATTTGGAGTTCTTGTGCATTTGAAAATGGTAAAGAAAGACAGAGACATGAGTACTGCTGTAGAGGGAGAGAGAGAGAGAGAGAAGTGGTTTTGTGTTGTAGAAAGAGAAAGTGGGGGAGAGGCGGTTTTAGAAAGACAGATGAACGTGGGTTGAATGACAGGGATAAGTACATGGAGTGGGATGAGTAGAATACGTGGACGGTTCAGATTAAATCTAATGAATATTTAATTAATATAATAAAATTATTTTTATTAATTTAAAAATAAATAATTACCACCTGATTTTTGAATTTTAAAGTTTATCCACTTATTTTTGAATTGTAAACTTGAAAACTAGGGTTTTGGGTAATTTTTTCTTAAAATGTTTTCATTTTTAGTCATGTTTAGAGTATCTTTCATTCAGAGATAGATCAAGCAATTTGAAGGCGATAAGCCACATTCTGATTAAATCAATATCTATTGATAATTCAAAAGAAATTATATTGTCGGGATCACCAACAACACTTCAATTGTTGATGAGTAGTTGTCGATTATTTTGGTACGAATTTTTGATAGCAAAATCGTTGGTAATCACCAACACACATCCATCGATGATTGTCGATATCAATGTTATCGAGAAACACTAAGGATGTTTCGGTCATCGACGGGTAGCCGTCAATATTCTTTCAAAAATTTTAATTTTTAAAAAATATTGGTATATAAGTTAAGTATATTTCTATTTTTTCTTCTGATGTGGCCAACTTATAAGTAAATTTTAATTTTATTTTGTTCTGGACATAATTTTCAATTAGTATTTAATTTTTTATTTTTATTAGTTTGTTTATGGATGAACTTTTCTTTGATAAATTAAATTTGTTAAAAGTATTTTATATTATTAATATAATTAATTAAAAATATTTCGTAATCTTTAATTGTTATTTCTAATTATAAAATATTTCATAATCTTTCATTATTTTGTAAATAATATTAATTATCAAATTTTTTATAAAAAATAATGGCAAATATATGTATATTTTAAAATGGGGATCCTTCTATTATTTATAGACATTAGAACATTTCTAAAAGACTTTTTATTTTTAAAGAACGTTTTATCATTATAAAAATTATGTTTAAATTTAGAGAGTCAAAATGTTAATACACTTCAACAATGCTTTCTATTTTAACTCATCATTTTTCTTTTTTCAAGAAATATTTATTGACTTCTCATCATATTTTATTTAACACAATTTTTTTTATATATTAAAGATCTATCAATTTAAATGTGATCTGAATAGTATAAGAGATAAAGTAATGAAATTTATGACTTATTAAATGCAATCATTCTACATTAACAATAGCGAGTGAGTTTGACTCTCTAAATTTGAAAAACCAAATCAATTATTTATTTTAAAAAGTTAAAATATGGTCTCTTGAAATTTATTTTTAAGCATTAACTATTTAGCCATTGTCTGAGCCCCATTATTTTCAAAAAATTATTTTTTCAAAATTCATTTTCAATAACAAATTTTTCAATAAAATAATTTTATACGTAAATCAAATTTGTTCTCAATTTTTAACTACACATTTTTCAAAAATTCACTATTTCAAAATACATTTTTTCTTCAAAATGGGGCTCAAACAAGGGCTTAAAATAAAGATTATTTCGTATTTAAAGAATCTCTTGAAAATATTCTTATACAATTGCTTATCTTACCTAATTCTTAAGATTACTTTATCTTCATTTTAAAGAATATCTTTTTCAATATAAACTGAATTTTGGATAATATTAGAAAATGGAGATTGAATTTTTTTTATGCAACTCCGTGAATTTTGTTTATTTTGGAATTTCCATATATAATCATGACTCAAAACATTTCCTTCATCTTTTACATAATTCCCCTATAAGGAGTGCCTATAAAATTTGAGAATGTTATATAGCATTACTTGTGTTGATAGTCAACGTGACATTTAGCCTTTATTTGATCTTCAATATTTTCAAAATATATTTTTCTCTCTTCTTTATCAACTACAAATTCTTTAATGAAATAATATTACACGCAAATTCAAAACTTCTATTTATTTTTTAACAACTACTATTCCAAAATGCATTCTTAAATGAGGCTCAAACAGACTTTTAATAATAAGTTGGGCTAAACGAGTCTTGCATCTTTATACTTAATTTAACTTATCATTTGATAACAGGTATATGCCACAGGTAGACTGATTTTTAAAATAAGGTTTCTTTTGTAGGCGAATATTCAATTTCCAAAATATTTAGCATTCCAAAAGGACCAAAAAATATGATCTAAACTTTAATAAAATTGAGGTTTGAACTGTCCAAGACATTGTACTTGTGAACGAAAGTTATATATAGATAAGTATAAGTATTCACGCACAAAACAATAGTTTATCTATTATACCAATTAATCTGAAATTTGACATCTTCATGTACAGATTGCAAGCAATTATTCTAAGTGTATGGGACAACTTTATCCACCACGAAGGCGTTGAAATCAGTGACTGCCTTATGAAAAAACCATTTATCGTTGGCAATCATTTGAAAGTCACATCATTCAAAGGTAAACAAAGTCACAATTTAATCATCATTTTTATAAGCTTCTGCCGTTAAGAAATCTAACTTCATTACATGCCTACGTCCTTCTTAACAATGATGTCATTATCGACTAAAGCAAATAGTTTAATCCTCATTAATTCAATGTTTGAAAAACTTGTTGAAATAAAAGAATGGTTAGTTCACTCTTCATATATTTTTCATACACTGCTTTCCACTGAAAAACTAACTTCTTAAATGAGGCTCAAACAGACTTTTAATAATAAGTTAAGCTAAACGAGTCTCGCATCTTTATACTTAATATAACTTATCATTTGATAACAGGTATATGCCACACGTAGACTGGTTTTTAAAATAAGGTTTCTTTTGTAGGCTAATATTCAATTTCCAAAATATTTAGCATTCCAAAAGGACCATAAAATATGATCTAAACTTTGATAAAATTGAGGTTTGAACTATCCAAGACATTGTACTTGTAAACGAAAGTTATGTATAGATAAGTATAAGTATTCACGCACAAAACAATAGTTTATCTATTATACCAATTAATCTGAAATTTGACATCTTCATGTACAGATTGCAAGCAATTATTCTAAGTGTATGGGACAACTTTATCCACCACGAAGGCGTTGAAATCAGTGACTGCCTTATGAAAAAATCAATTATCATTGGCAATCATTTGAAAGTCACATCATTCAAAGGTAAACAAAGTCACAATTTAATCTTCATTTTTATAAGCTTCTGCCGTTAAGAAATCTAACTTCATTACACGCCTGCGTCCTTCTTAACAACGATGTCATTATCGACTAAAGCAAATAGTTTGATCCTCATTAATTCAATGTTTGAAAAACTTGTTGAAATAAAAGAATGGTCAGTTCACTCTTCATATATTTTCCATATACTGCTTTCCACTTAAAAACTAACTTCATCCTCGTATTATTTTGCATTTTTTGTTTATTTTTTAACTTCATTTTGATACTATACAAGGATTGAAAGAAACAAAGACATACTGACAGAAATGATCGCTCAAAAGACGTATGATTTGCCAAACATGTCCAGTATTTCACTTCCTCCAAAGAACAAAATCATCAACGTCAAAGATATTTCAAAATACTCATTGACGGTATATTAACTACTACAAGTAAAAGTAAAATCATAACTTATTTTCTTTAAAATTTATTCCATTATCTACCACATAACTATTTACGTTTGAAAACAATTCTAATATTCGTTCTATGTATTGCAGCGCAAACCATTCTGGATAAAATATCAATTAGAATTGAAAGCAAGAGCTCAATCACTTTGGTATATGGCTTGTGATACTTGTGGTTGGATGTCATTTGCTCAATTCAATGAAATGTATTTTTGCAATTATTGCAAATGCATGCATGCAACAGTAGTTCCAAGATAATAACTCCTATTGTAATACCATCTACGCAAAATAATAATTATGTATATAATGTAACTAATAGTGAGTTTAAAATGTCTATGACACTTATTTTGTTTTTTTCTTCCCAGAGCAAGATACAATGTTTATATTGTAGATAATATCATATCTATTTTTGCATCATTATTTGGTGAATTGGTTGAAAAATTCCTACAACTACCAGCTGAAACTTTGATGAGGATTGTATAAAAGTATTCCTTATGATCTATTACATTTGCTAATATTTCCTACTTAAATATATTGATAGAATTTTCATTAATTTTCATACAGTCAGAACCTGTCATCGATGCTCATGATTTAAATTATGTAAGTGAAGACCATTTCATTTATATAAAATATGGAATCCTGAATCCCAAAACAAACCAACCAAGCTTCAATGTTGTATGCATTCCCGATAACAAACTGTGGGCCTACAAAGGGATCTCCAATGATGTCTCCTTTTAAATAAAAAAGTCTCACTTCAAACCAATGTACCTAAAAGAAAACATTGAGCAACTAAAGAAACAAAAGATGATAGTATTCAGCAAACTTACATTTGAAGAAATTATTGGAGATCCCCCTGGTATCATTGTGCTAACTCGAAAGTAAATGTGCTAGACTTCTATCAGTTCAAATTAGAAATCAAGTTAGTTTTTTTTTTTTGAAGACAACTACTGAAATCATTATGAATTAAAGTAGCAGCAAACTTTTTAAAGAAGATAATATTTCTTCTTGGAACTCAATTTGGCTAATGGACTTTGATGTATGGTACCATATAGAAGTATTGGTACATACGATGAATTCCAGCTCAGTTTTTGAAGTTAGATTTCTATCATGAACTGGGATGGCCATCTTCATATTTTGTAAACATAGTGAAGTAATGTATGACTTTTGATTCTCCATAATTTCTGTTTATTTTCAAGCTTTTTAAGTAATATATTATATATATAATCTATTTAAAAAATTATTTCGTATTATCAACAAAGTGAAGTAATATATGACTGAATTCTCTCTTGATTCTCTACATTTCCGAGTTACTATTGCATCTGTCATTCATTCTCCATGTCGAAGTAGCTCTCTTTTCATTTCCTTCGATCTTTATCTGTTTCTGTTGAATAAAAAATTATAATTTAGAGTTGGACTTGTTGAATTATACCGTTGATTCAAGGGGATTTTATCAATGAACAATTAATAGCTGTTTTGGTTTTCTTCCTCTGGGTTCCAAGTTTCATTCCTTTTTATGTTACTTTGTTGGAATAATTAGTGGGATTTTAGGCATTAATGCTTGTTGGGTTTTTGAGTTCGTGATTAATCTTTAACTTTGATCGATCTTCATGATCCCCCCCTAAGCAAGCAAAAATTCTTATAGTTGTATTTTTATCATTTATCTTTTATTTGTTTATGGCACTTTAAGGGTAAGCTTTAGTTAAAGGTTAAATTCATTTTTAGGTTCAGAAGCTTGTTCATGTTTCTATTCTGTCTGAAAGGATGAAATTCGTCAATAAAAAGGGATTAATTTTTGTAATTGAAGTGGAGATTTAAATGGTATATTTTAAAAGGTGCATGAATATTCATTACTTGAAACAATTTAATGTTATTCTTGCCATTGTTTAATTGTGGAATTACAAAAATTATAACGGTTATCGTGCGTTGCACATTGGTAGGAAATAATAAAGTGAGTGTTTGGTGAAGATTAAAATTAGATTTTTAGTACATTGTGATAGAAGTTTTTGAAATGTGTTGTTGAAAAACTGTGAGATTCATTAAAAAAATGTTGTTAATATTGATTATTTAAATTTGACTTAAATTAAAATCTGATTTTAATTGGAAACAAAAATGACCAAAAAACATAGAACAACTAGGACAAAAATAATCAATTCCTATTTTAATTAAAACAAAAAGGGCCAAAAAACATAGAACAACTAGGACAAAAATAATCAATTCCTATTTTCGAACGGAGTTCTTTTTTCAAAATTTCCTTCTTCTCTCGGGCCTTTCCCACCAGTTGGATCCCGGAATCAGAACAGTATTTCTCAATTCTGAACTCCTAGGGTTGAAGCATTGACGCACCAGTTTTCCTCAGGTACGTTTCATTCTCCTTGCCTCCCCAACTACGCGTATAAAATTTTCAAGCTGTTGAAGATTCAAGCCACATGATACCAGCGTTTAAAATAGTCTTGTTTGAGAATCTGTTAATTTATTTATTTATTATTATTTTTTTTTTATCAATAAAGGATAGTTTTCATCTGGTTACATTTAACCCGTTTTATTTATTTATTGAATTGGGGGTTTCTGGAAACTCTGGTAAAATAGTACTTAAAGGTGTGGAAACTTATTGGTCAAGATGTTCAAATAAAAGATTTATGAAAAGTTGGGCAGTATGAAATTGGGGCTTCGGAATTATAATAAAACTAATTTGGTGCTATTGACAGTTAGGGCGATTATTAGTTACGCTAACATTTATATAGATTTTGCACCATAATAAAGCAAAAGCTTTTTATCTAATCTATTGGTGAAAAAAAGGAATTTTTATTTTTGATCTAAATCTTTTTTTACTAGAACACCATTTACTTGCATTAGGACAAACTTGATGTATGTGAGAGGTTGTGGGTTAATACTTAGGGTAGGATTCTCTAATACTATTGAAAGAACTCAGACTAATTGTTGTAGGGTTTTTTCCTCTTGCTAGGAAATTTAAAATTTACTTATGTAGCATAGTGCCACTCATAAGAGGAGTTTGGCTTTGTTCTCCGTGGATAGTAATTGTAGGGGAGGAGAAAAGGGAGTTAAATAACTATTGGAAAATTGTACAAAACTATATAGACTCCAAGAATAGGGGGCTTGGGTAAGAGTGCTGTTGGATGTACTTGGGTATTTGGGTTTAAGAAATATTATGTGATTTCCATATATTGTAATTTTTTTCTCGATTGTCGTAATTCTATATTTTTTCAATGTTTTCCTTGACATTTCTTGGAGGATCTTGAGGGGTGAATCTGGAAATAATTCCAGATTCCCAACAATTATAAGGGTGATAGAAAGGTGAGACTATAATTTAGGAAAAGGAGTAACAACTATTTTGCACTTCTTCTTGCAGGCTGCGATTGCCACAAAATTGTAGCATGAGATATTGATTCCTAGTCACCAGTAGTTCAACCGGTGTAGTAAAGACAATGGATCAACTTCTAGATGACTTATTTTGCAAAAGGTACTTCTCTTTAGAAATTAGAACAAATATGTTTGACTTGTTTCGTCTACTTGATCCTTCATTCTTTATTTACTACTGAAATATCCTTTTATGATACTGATTTCAGCTTCATTTAATGTTTATCAGGGGATCAACAAGGGAAAGAGCACTGTCTTTGATAACTGAGGACTTTACCATCAACTATCGCCATCAGTTTTCCCAAAAGAAGTAATCAACTCACTCCTACGAAATAATTTACCTTCTCCTCCCTCCTTCTCCAACATCACTAGCTTTTAGATCTGACTCATTTCGTCAAGGCTAAATTTAAATGATTTAATATCCTGTAGGCACCAGTGGAATTAGAGAGTATTTGCATATAAAACCAAATGATAACCTAAAACATTAGGATAAGAACTAGCTGATTTAATGGTGTAAAATGTAATCTGTCTCCAGTTAGAGATTCTAACATCAGATTCTATATTCTTCTGTAATACAGGTGTTCTTCATAAAAGCTGTTTAATAGTTTCACAAACTATTCTAATGAGTTATAGTGGCATAGAATCTGTATTTAATTGCTGATCCCACTTCCTACGACTGTCTTGGCTAGTTATATAAAAATATGAAATATCCATTGAAGTTAGGTGGAAGATAATTCCGTGTGTATAAATGGCATTTATCTCTTCACTGTGGCTAATTTCTTGCAGTTTTGCTACATTACTGTACCGATTCTTATATTCCTTCAAGAAGGGGTCTTCCAAAGAGATTGCTTTAGCTTCTCATGCACTCGGTTAGTTTAGCACTTACTATGTAATATTTTAATTTTTTGAATCTTTTTGTTTTATCCATTGCATTCTGCTTATAATGACTTCTATTGTCACATGTACAGGATTGCTGGCTGTCACAATAGGTTGTGGGGATGATGCTCATGAACTTTACAAAGAGTCACTTCCCTTGATCTCAAAAGCTCTCAAATCAGGGACTGAATCTTCGTTGTTATCTGTATGTATTTTACTTGGTAATTGATTTCTAAATGCTGCAGCTTTTTAGTCAATCATTTTGGTTCTCAAGCTTATGTATTATACAAATTCAATTCTAGTATCTTACTATCTCCTTTCTTTCATGTTCTTTTGGGGTAGGGATGGACTGTAACTGATTTTGTATGTTGTATGTAGATCATTGACTGTTTGGCTATTGTGACGTTTGTTGGCGGAAGTAATTTTGAGGAGACAGAAACATCCATGCAGATGTTATGGCAATTCATTCACCTAGAATCCAATGATAATGTATGTACATAATATGTTGTCCTTTCTATGACTTATGTTTTGACTCTATATCCTGGCAATGACACATCAATGGCAGATATATGATAAAGAATCCCCATCTATTAAACTAAGGCCCAATAGATAGGGGGTGAAATCTCAACATGAGTTTATGCACTTAGAGATATATTAGGTTTGTGGAATCCGACAACTAAAATTTAATTTTAGTCAATTGTGTTTTAACTTCTAGTGTTTTTTAAAAATAGTGCCATTAATTTTCTGCAGTTTCCAATTGCTTGTAGCCTTTTTTTTCCTCTTCCTTTCTTTGTTTTCTATCTCTTTGCATTTGTTGTTTTAACTGACTGAAACTCTAAAAGTTAGTCCAAGACAACCAAAGGGAAAAAAAAGAACCAAAACCTGAATGATACAACATATCCGATTATGTTGCTTGTTTATTTCTTTTGTTTGTTACCGTTATGTTTATTCATTAAATGATGTAATCTTGGCTATTTAATTCTTAAATGCAACAATGAAACTTAACAGTGCCTAGAACATGCAAACGTCATTATTCTATTCATTGCTTTAGATCTTCAATAAATCTAGCAACAAACAGAAAGGAATGGCAGAGAAGGGTTCATGTAGCCTCCCCGAATATATTAGCAATAAGACTTAGTTTTTTGTTGTTGATTACATTCAAATATGTTCTTGATTAAATGAATCAAAATTGGAGCTAAATTACTGGAAACGTACAGATTGCAGAACCGAAACAGTGGTATTTCTATTTTTAGATATGCAAACTGCATGGGTGTTTGTATTTCTGGTGCTGAATGATTAATTATATTGAATTACTATATACGCTGAATGCAATTACTGATAAATGGCCAGCTTTTGGGAGGCTGCCCCTCTCCCCATTTTCATTGCCTAATTTCTGCCTAAAAGAATATAGAACTCCCTCCCCCTATTTTTTAGTTAGAAGCCTGAACATTTATTTTAATAATTCCCCATAATATTCCTGTACCTGTTGGGGCCTATCACGTTCATACCATTTTTTTATTTTTGTTTCTTATCTTACTGATATTAAGCCAAAATTATGTGGTCCTCCTTTTCCCAGGTTGTAGCAAAGAAACATTCATCAGCTGTTCTTTCTGCTACTATTTCTGCTTGGTCACTTCTTCTCACAACCGTAGATGGCTGGAACATTAATTACAACTACTGGAAAGGGTAAGTAGAACCTCATGAATAGTTATCCAGCATCAGCTGTATTATTGGCTCTAGGTTTAGAGATTCCGTGGATGTTTATTGTGAAAATTGTGTAATAGCTTTTCCATGCTGCTCATGCATTCTAGAAATCCAGTTTATTGCTAATTATTAACTACTCAGTTTAGGATTAAAACTCACTCTAGAATAAACAGATTTTTGAATTAATTTTTCCAGAGGAATTTCTGTCTTTCTGGATCTTCTACAAGTGGACGAGCCATCTGTTCGTATTGCGGCTGGTGAAGCACTAGCTTTAATATGTGAAGCTGGATTTCTTGAGAAATTTGTCTTTGATACCCACAGTGCTGATATTGGTACAGATGAAAAGGAAAATGACTTGTTAAAACAATATACGTCTATGAAAGAGTTACAAGAAAAAGTATCCAGTCATGTCAGGAGTCATTTTCAACAAACTGGCAATAAGAGTTCGGTCAGTAATTCTCTCAATGAACGACACAAATTTTGTAGGGATCTTTTGAATGTCCTAGAGGTATTTCTTTATCACGTTTTAAAGTTATTGACGAGCAATTCTTCTCAATAAACTGATTATATATCATCTGATTTTTAGGATGGCTGTTTTGTTAAGACTGCATTGAAGATTGGTAAACAGAGTTTAGAGATAAATTCATGGTCCCAGTTGCTGCAGGTATTTTTCTCTCTTTTGATGTTGTTAATGTTCCCTGTTATTTTTATTCTAACTTTATTCTGTGTATTTTTACAGGCTAACTTTCTGAAACATTTTTTAAGACGTGGATTTGTGAAACACATGCTGGTTGGTTTTTTCCTCCTTACTAGTCCTTTTTGTCTTGGAAATAATCTGTTGTTTTCGAATTAGAATAATGCTGTTTACTTAACCATAGGAAAATGAGTTTCTTCATGATGTTTTCAACTTCACGCCGAGAAAACAAACTTCAGGGAATGAACTTTATGTATCTGAAAGAGAAGAGGTCTATTTCATTTCTTCTTTTCCTTCTCTCTTTTTGCTTTATAAGTGGTTCTCCAGATAATTACTAGAACCCAGCATTTTCTACACATTTTTTATGTCTAAATTTTGTTTGATTTAGGTCACTATTAAGATTTTTGTGCCTGAACTCAGAACAATAGATGATGAAGATTTTCCTGAGGTAAATTTTCTAAGCTTATTTGAAGGTCTACATCGTGGTCTTTACTCTTCAAACCCGTGTCCAAATATTAAAAATGGTGCAATTGTTTTTTATAATTTACGGTATTTGTTGTATAAAGCAACGATCTTTTGTCTTTGACTCTTTGCCTTTTCCCTTCTCTTGGAGAAAATGGAGTAACATTTCAGTTGTGGTCTTTGAGATGGTACTTTGTTTGACACTTTTTTGTTGCAATGCAGAAAATTCGTAGGGCGCCCAGCTCTGCTTTCCGCAAGGCAAAGACTCAATTATTAAACAAGCACCGTGTCGCAAAAGGTACCTACCTTATCATGATGTTCTCTTCAAAAAATACTCTGTTTATAGCAATAATCAAATTTCCTCCAGTATTTTTGTAAATTTTTTGAGCTCGTTTTTACATGATCAGGTAAAGAGCTTTGGCCATCCCATGATTAATATTGGGAATGTAGCAGCAGCAATGACTGTAGAAGTAATTGCTTCTATAGGCATGTAATAACTTTGTCGGAAGGTTTCGACTCTCCTCGTTCAATCAAATCCTACACATTATTTATTTATTTCCTTATTTAGCATATTTAATCTAGTTTCATTTTCTTTATATAGGACATGTTATGTCGACTCTTCATAAGGAAACATTATGGTAGGCATTGATATTGTAGGTAGTTATAATTTTCCTATTTTGATAATCATTTGTAACCCCAAAAATGGGGTCATTTACTTAGTAATTATTTAAAAAATACATGAGTTATACAAATGCTCAATTCTTCTCCATCTTGCTTATATTTAATTTATAAATTCCAACAAAATTTTGCTATCTTCTATTATTTTTATTTTTTACCTCTTGGTGATAAATCAGTTGGATGTGTTCATTTTTTTTTTTTTTTTCTTTTGGCTCCTGGAAGTATTAATGTCACATTTAAATGTATATAATTACTTTTGAATAATTGCTGCATGAAAAATTACACGATGAATGGTGGACAGAAAATACACTCAGTTCTCATTTCTATTTTGGTCAAGAGGAGAAAGTTGGTAGCAAGCAGATAAGCAGATCATAAAATACTGAACTTAAAAAAGGATCTTCTCCGGGAAAATTTTACGAGGGATTAAGTATCACTCATTTCAAAACTAAAAATAGATGTTTTAAATTTCAAGTTTTTATTAAAATTTATTTATGATTATTTTAATTAATTATATATTTAATTAATTAAATATATTAAGGTCACATATTGGTTCCAAATTAATAATTTAATTAGTCATATTATTTTTCGACCACAAATCAAAATTTTTATGTATCAAATTATTTTACGGTTATAAATCAAAAATTTTATAAGTCACAAATTATTTTGAGGTCACAAATTAAAATTTTTATACATCACAATTCATTGATCACGGATCAAAAAATTATAGATCACAGTTTATCGATAGGTCATATATTTTCAAATTTCTTGGTCACAAATTATCGAAATTTAAGATCATAGATTAATAATGAGTCACAATGAATCAAAATATCGATCACATACACCAAACACCCCACCACCCCCGTCCCGATCCTCCACCAATATTTGGTCACAAATCAACCAAATAATTGGTCACAAATTCTATCCCACCCCGCCCTCGCCACAACACCACCCAAGACATCACTGTCGCCCCTGTCACAACACCATCACAACCACCGCCACAATAACAACAAAAAAAACCACAACCATCATCGACAGCACCACAACACCAAAAAAATCACCACCGCTGCCACACCACCACCACAACCATTGCCACGTTAATAACCAAAAAACCACCACCACCACACGGGCCACCATTATCTCACAGACCGCCACCACAAATCCAATGCAAATCCACCACCACCACCCAAAACATATCACCACCGCACACCACCACCACCTCTATCTCCATTTACACCACGCCATAGCAAAACATGAGAAGGGGAGGAGGGAGAAGAGTGGCGGCAACACCGCCGTGCGGCTTGGCCCCCGAAGCGACCTGTGATGGTGAAGGTGGTGTCCGGCTGCTTCGTACGGTTTCACTCCCACAACTTCGCATGGAGACACTTCGGCACCCTCGGGTGGCTTCGCGAAGAAGAGAGGGTGAGAGGAGAGGTTTCACGACGAAGAGAGGGTGAGATGTGATAATAGATAGAAAGTAATGGGTGATGCTGGCAAGGTGGTGGTGGTGGCGACGGGGCTAGAGAGAGAGGGGATAGAAAATGGGGCGAGAGAGAGAGAGAGAGAGAGAGAGAGAGAGAAGAGGGAGAGAATGAATTAATTAGGGTTTGTGGTGGATGAGATATGGTGTATATGAATTAATTTATAATATTATTATTAATATTAATATATTGATTTATAATAAACATTAAATAAAAAATTATAACCTGATTTTAGTAAAATTAAACTTAAAATCTAATTAATGAAGTGTAAACTTTAAAAACAGGACTGTGTGTAATTTCCACGTCTCCTCTTCTATGATGGATTCAGAGTTTAGTCCAACATAGACATGACCTTTTTATATAACTGCTACAGATAGAATGTCATTTGTTGTTTTTTTAGATCTTGCTACATGCACATCAAGATTGACATAAAAGTTTACATAATACTACATGATACTCTATTATTTGTCAGTTTAAAACACATTCAGCTTTTTCATTTAATCATTCCCCTTCAAATCATCTTCTCGCTCTACTTTTGGACGTTGCCTTTTGTACAACTAGCATAATTCGTTTTAGAATTCAAAGAACTAAAGGAGACAGTCCACTTTCAGCCTGTATAAATGTTATTAGTTCGACCCACATTACACCTAAACATAGAATTGCACCTGTAAACCCGATGATAGTACCTAGAATCTTTTGTGTTGGTTGAACCAACATGCATTCCTTCATAAGCCACTTTCCGGTGATGGGCAGCTATTAGTTTCTTGAGTGAACCAAGGCGCAACTGAGACTAATGAGCAAGAGGCAGAGGACAAGAGCATCTTCAATCATGATGTAAAATAATTTGGATCTCCAAAGTTACCGGAAACATCTCCAATGGAGAGATGTAAAAGAAATGCAAATTACATTTTTCGACAGAGTTGAGATAAAATGTGGATTTAGATCTTTTTATTGGAGTAAAATATGAATTTAGATACCTTGAGATGTAAAAGAAGATGCAAAAATAATTTTGAAGATATTAATTTATACTCAATTTTACACTACAATTGAAGATCTTCTAATGACTTATTTACTGTGCTCTGGTTTCTGCCTCATGTTTTATGTATTTCCGTACATTTGATTTGTTTTTGAAAGCTGGAATTTCCACTTAGCAAAGAACGTCTGAAACTCAGAGTCCTGAATTCTATTTTTTTTAAATTTCTTATTTCCATAATCAAAATCAAATAAAAAGAAATTAATTGCAAATTTCACTTAAAACTTCAGAAATTGAAATCGCGCCTCACCTTCATAACTTTGATCATGACTTGTGCTAAGAGTGAAATTGGCTAAATCGTGCACACGACTAGGTGGAGTTACGTATAGGAAAATTTACAAAACACACCCTATAAAGTGCGCATATAAAATTTACTAACAATATTTTTTTAGATATGCACTTTAACGTACTATATTTTACAGTTTTGTAATAAAAAACAACTTTCGTTAAAAATTTTATTATTTTTTTATTAGAAATAGTTAAATAGATCAAAATATCCATAACAAATAATAACAATCACACACTTTATATTAAATTATGTGAAACTTTATACACCAATATTTTAAAATATTTTTATTCTCCAAAAGTTCAATCACTATTTCAATTTCATCTAAAAAATTAATTTTATTATCTCATTCATCTATTTCTCCATAAATTAATATTCACTTGAGTCTTCGCATAGCATCTATATTATTCTCTTATGAATCTTTTTTGCAGAAAAAAAAACCATCTGCAATAAATTCCAATAGTTTAGCCCCCGTTTGGTCCCTATCGTTTGAAATTTTAATGGTTGAAATAGTATTTTTTTAAAAAATATATGATTAAAAAAGAAGAAATTTTTTTAGGATTACGTGTAATATTATTTTATTGGAGAATGTGTGGTTGATAAGAAGAAATGGAAAAATGAATTATAATTTTAATGTGGGCCAAACATGGGCTAAATTAACCTAACTTAAAATGAGTAGGAATTGATTTTTAGCAACAAAATGACAATAAATATACGAACTCATTTTAATTGTTTTTTTTATTCATTAAAGAAAAATTATTAATGAGAAGATTACAATTAAGAATTCTTATTTGTTTTTTACAGTGTTAAAAGAGTCAAAAGAAATATTTTATATATTTTTTAACATTTTATTAACTTACTGAAATTAATTTTTATTAATTTTGATAGAGTTTAAAAAGATCATAATTAATTTTACACCACAAAAAAATCCTTTAAAGAAAAAAAAAACTAACGAAAAATCAATAATTAGTAAATAGTATACACATTATTACACAAGGTAAAATATAGGGTGCGATTTGTTATTTGAGTTAAAGGTAATATTGTGTATTCATCTATTTACAATGTTATGATTGCAAATTCTTCAACAAATGGTGCTTTTTGTGATAACGGTTGTTATACGTATACAATAATTTATATAATGATGATGTTGTGAGATATTATTAGGTCAGAATTTCTTCGACCAAATAAAAAAAAAAATTCATTCTCTTTTTGACACATTATTTTTATGTAAACTATTATATAATTTCATTATGTACAAGTAACATTATTTACATCTTACTACATCATGTGTATATAAATTATTATGTAAAATTTCTTCAATCAAATAAAAAAAACTTTCCCAATCTCTTTTTGATATTTCATCTGTATATAAATTATTATATAACTCTATTATGTACAAGTAACCATATTTTTTTATAAATTCTCCTTACATGTATGTAGAATATTATTAAGTAAAAGCAATTACCAATGACCAAATAATTCTTAAAGGTTGTTTGTAAGGACTCATCATAATAAAGGCCAATATAATTTGGAAATATGAATTTCTATTCAAATCCAATTTCTATTCATATCTTCATTTCAATCACACATTCTTCAACTAAAATAATATTATACAAAAATCAAAAACTTTTCATCACTTTTCCACCACACATTCTAACATCAATCACTATTATAAAATTTTTATTCTCCTCAACATTATGCCCATGTTTGTTTCTTATTATTATCTGATTTTAATCTTAAATTAAGATTAACAATTAATTTTAACCACACATTTTATGGGACCTACAATTTTTTAATCACATATTTTATCAATTTTTATCAAAATTTATTAAAAATTTAATTTTAATCTACAGCAAACAGGGGTTAGATTCAAACACAAGCTTAAAATTTTACTGATCAATGGATATGCTTTTAGACCTACAAACTATGACGGGCCAAAATTTCTAGGATGTTAGCCTATTTGTTTCAGACACGTTTCGAACATTCTTGAAAAATCGAAAAAGGTTTCCTATTTCTTATTCAAATTCAAAAACTTTATGGAAACTTCTAGTAAACTTTAACTAAAGAACTTAACTTATTTACATGCTCAAAACAAAAAAAAAAAACAACTTAATTATGGGCACTGTTCTAAATTTAACTTATTCGTGAGCTTTAATTATTTTACTAAAGAAGTTAACAATAGGCTATACCTTTAACTTATCAATTATTTTTTTGCCGATTTATTGCTAAAATATCGGTATTAAATTCGAAACTCTCGACAGTTGACCAGTTGTCCAAAGAAACACGACTGAATATGCGTTAGAAAGGTTAATCCCTCCCCTATGACAACAAAAAAAACGTGGTCGAACTTCCAACGGCTTGCTTCCATAGAACAATATCGACCGTGCATCCGGTTGATTCCAATTTTCTTTCCAATGTTCAATTGGAATAAATAATTTCTTTCACCTGAATTAGAAATTAAGAACCATCTCATTATTTCAAAATTTGATTGGGAGGATACCCAGGTAAATAGTTCATTTTAATTATGTATTTTGAATATTTAAAATTGTTCTCGTGTTTGTACAGCAATGCGAATTATTTGATACAATTTTTTGATATATTTAAATTAGCATTCAAAATTTATTGTACATGATGAAACTCTAGTTAGATTAGATTGGTGGTGTGTTTTTATTATTAATTAATATTAATTTTTTTTATAAAGTTTAAATATTTAATTTGTTTCCTAATTTTTTTTTAAGAAATAACTTTTAATATGTCGGATCATTTCGCATTTCGTTTCTTGTTTCCATTTTCATTTTCGTGCTGCCTAGCCTATAAATAAAAGGATTTGGGTTAAAATCTGGCTAGATTTGATCTTAAAAATCTAAGAAATCCATTTGAGTCAAAAAAAAAAAAAAAAATGAAACAGCGAATTAAAAATACCCAGCAACAGTTAATACTGTATAAAGTATTGCATTATCAATCATATAAGGTATTAAGAACTTAGTATCGCGTTAAATTTATTAAAATATAAATAAACTGAAAAATGCATCCGCTGGAGTAGCTCAGTTGGTTAGAGCGTGTGGCTGTTAACCACAAGGTCGAAGGTTCAAGCCCTTCCTCTAGCGTTTTCCATTTTTTTTTTTTTTTTGTCTATTTGTAGAAGTCTCTGAATTTTTCATTTAGACTAATTAATGAACAAGAATTGGGATGTGTTTGATTGTATGCATGAAAATTATTAATTAAATATGTTTGATTTGTTTAATTTTTAACTTAGAATATATTATATTTGTCCATCTTTTATTGGTGAGTAGATGAGAGAATGAATAGATAAGAAAGAGAGTGAGTGATTTGTCTGGAAAATAAAAATCTACCCCTCTAAAAAAATATTTTCCTTATTTATGAGAAAAATATGGTCAGTGACCAATTTTTGAACAATATTTTTCTTTGAAAAAAAATCAATTAAACACCATAAAAGCATGTACTTTGATGAAAAATGACATTTTTCATAAAAAATAGATTCAATCAAATACAATCTTAATGATAAGCCTAGGAAATGGGAACATACCTCCGTAGATCATAAGAGCTTAAAAGCTGCAGGTAATTGAAAAGGCAAATAAGCATTAGGGGATTCCGATTTTGCTAGCAGCTTATGCGAATTAAAACTGAGTTTAATCGGTTTAATTAAAATATTAGAGAACATTGTAATATTTGCAAAAGTGGCCAATAGTGGAGCAAAATGGTCTCCTAATGTTGATCAACGAAGGCCATGGAGCAAAAGGATCTCCTAAAATGAGCCATTTTGGATCATATTGTACCCTATTGGTACGGCCTTAGTGCTCTTATGTAGCAAAATATTTTCAATTGAAAGATCGGCGTATAAACATTATTTACGGAAAGGGGCCAGGTTAAGAAAAAAGAAGTTCATGCATGTCACTTTAATGCTATGATTATGTCACATCTTATTATGTGTTGCATGCACCATATTTTGTTTAATGGACATCAATATTCATAATCGTATCATGACTCTTGTAGAGAATAGAGTGCGACTTCTTTGAATTTGTAAATCAAGTTGGAAGCAATCATCAAGTGTCAAGAATATTGATGGGTGACGGAAGTAGATGTTTGGTCCTACAACCCTAATTGCCTCTAGTATCATGGACGTCCCGAGTATGTTGCCTCGTCAACTTGTCTCTTGCCTAGTGCCTGGTGGTTGTGGCTTGCCCCGAGACTCATACATGATTTGCACTTGTCAAAATATCAAGCAATCGAACAACTGCTGATAACTAGCAACACTATATATCTTTATTAAGGATCATATGATGTGGTACTAAATGTCTCATATCCATACATTTAGTTAGTTTTATCATTTCGTATCAACTGCCACAGAGATAGGTGATGATCTCTAATGAAGATACTCTTAATATCGACGAATGACTCAAATGATCTATCGAGATTTAGTCATTTATCGAAAATAACTGAAACTAACTGTCGAGAACGATGGTTCATCTCGACAGATGAATTATATAACTGAACTGTTGAGAATTCATAATTGTCAAGATTTTTATTTTAGCAAATTAAACAGTTCACTTAAAAGATAGTTATATTTGTTTGTGTTATGCATGAAGAAAGTGCCCACTAGTTCTAGTCCATAATTAAGAGCGCATATTTTTGTATAGTAAAGAAACAGAAAAAAGTCAAATTTTTGGATTCTATAATGAGAGAGATAAATGAACACATATGCACATACACATCACACGCATATGAAACCATAACCGTGATGAAATTAAAGCAATTAACTTTTGATAAGGAAGTAAGAAAATGCAAAGAATAAAAAAAAAAAACGTGTTGCAGACATATAGCTTATAATTTGACGTGCAAGAAGTTCTCAAAAGTTGTAAATAATTTCCCCCAACAATGCTGATAGAGACAAATCAAATGTCAAATCCTGTAAACAACAAAATAATAGTTAGCTTAACATGTAAAGTAGAAAAGCCAATATCTTATACCATCAAAGAAATTTTGTAAAAGAGATTTGAGGTTGAACATGACTAGCTATACACCGATATAGAGCATTTGTGTGGATTGTAAATTATTATGATAAGCACCATAAAAAAATAAATAAGAGTCAAATCATATAATCAAGAAATGGTCGAGAATATTTATAAATCTGAATTCTAGACAATTAGCACACATACGAAATTCATCTACGAAAACAAGGAACATGAAGAAAGCAAAAATGTCAGATGATAATATTTCACGTTTTATTTTAAAACACACATAGAATGTTTAGCTCAACCGCACTTGGTCATATTGACAGATGATTTCGTAACGAATCTATCGAGAATTACTGAGAATAACAGTTGAGAACGATATTTCATTTCAACAGATGACACCATATTGTTGAGATTGACATTTACGTTTGTCATTTAATTTGGTGTTCCAAGACATGAATGGTCAGTTTTTGACAAAGTTGATTAGTGTAAATATAAAATTAAAATCCAAAGGACATTAACAAATATCACACAATCCCAAAAACATGTCAAACCCAAAAAACTTACAAAAAAAGAAAAAGAATATCTTATTGGATAGAAAAGAAGGAGCCCAAATAATATTGTTATACTAAATTTTCGTTATTTTTCCAGCATTTCAAATTATAGATTTATGTAAACTAAATTTTTTACACTACCCATTCCAAAATTCAAAGTCGATAGTTGTCCCTAACCAAAATCCATCATCAACACCATCTAAGGTGTATTTTCAATATGATTGGATTGGACAATTTTTTGCCCAAAAATTGACATTGACAACAAAATACATAAAAATAATAAACACCCCTAATGCCATTGTATTATATATCCAAAGATGCATAAACCTTAGGTGCTGTTCTTTTTGCCATTTTCAAACCATTTTCTG
>CAIGRN010116947.1:2849-13993 GCA_903798345.1 Fraxinus anomala
GTACTTTAAGTCTAAAGAAGCCGAGTATAGGGCATTGCGGATCTTATTATCCCAATGGTATGATAGGACAGAAACAATTAGGCTTTAAGGGACCATGAGGTCTTAAGTAGGCAGTTACCTGATCATGGTGTAGATAGACATGGTAAAACATGTAAACAAACAAAAGAATTCTTGCCACCTGCATTTCATAATATAACGTAGTAAGAGTAAAATAAGTCATAATAGACCAAAAGAGTATAATTGCCCGTGATCATATAAGGAGCATGTTTTGTAAGCTTAAAAGTAACTTTTAAGTTTACTTTTTTTGGTCAAAAACTCATGTAGAAATAAGTACTCATTTCTTTTGTAGAAAATACTTCTTTTCTTAGCCAAACATGCTCAAGGTTACATCACAGAGGCATGCTATAAAAATGAAAATCTGAAAGAAGCTTCCTCCATGTCGATTCATAGAATCATTGACATACTCAATTTTTGGCATGCCACTGACTTTCATGTTTACATTTGGTTCCACTAGGAAATCTTACTTTGATAATATAGGTTCACAATGCTATTAATGGTAATTAAAGTGTAAGTTACACACCAACCAAGCAAAAAATATCACAATGC
Source organism: Fraxinus anomala (assembly GCA_903798345.1). Classification (NCBI taxonomy): domain Eukaryota; kingdom Viridiplantae; phylum Streptophyta; class Magnoliopsida; order Lamiales; family Oleaceae; genus Fraxinus; species Fraxinus anomala. The sequence continues at coordinate 3,456 of CAIGRN010116947.1, forward strand.
CATTAATCAAATACGCATTGGATCTCTTCAACCCGGCAATATCGAGATACCTGTGAAATAACCATATAAATTCATCAAATCAGACTCAGCTTATGAAACAAAATAAATCATTTTTGTTTTTCCACAAAATCTGAGAACCCACCATCTCATGTTGATCTCTGGGGTTGTTACCTCAGATATTAGGACCATGAAGGTGTAAAGCTGCCCCTCCCCAGTAAGCATGGAGTATGATACTGCGATTGCTGAAAGAGAGTGATGGACAATCTGGAAATTAAACAGCAAAGGAATTGTTATTCTCATGAACTCGTGATAAAAATTGAGCATCTTCTATCAATGGAATTTGTTCTTCAAGAATAGCAGAACGTGAAACTTTTCCTCTTATATTCTATACTTGGACTCCGAAGCGAAAGGAAGTTGACAAATATTCTTTGATATTGGAATCCTGAACTTCCACACACTCGTAGAGATGGAAAGAAAGAATCAACATTTGTGGCTATAGATCATGATAAAGAAAAAACTAAAGCCACTACTAAGGTGGGAGTATACTCATCCCACTCCGACCAAGCAGATACAGAAAAGAGAATGGCTGAATCTGCATCAAATTCTATCTAGACATCAATGTCAAAAGCATAATATCTCCTACATAGCCATATTCAGCAGCATACACTTAGACCTTGTTTGATCCCCATTTTTTACAAAATATATTTTTCCCTCTCTTCTTTTCAACCACACATTCTTCAATAAATAATAATACACACAACCCAAAAAATTTTCCTTTATTTTTTACACACATTCTCCATCAATCTACTATTCCAAAATGCATTCTACAAAAAAAGAGGCTCAAACAGGTCCTTAATTGAGTATGGATCACCCAGTAGATTTGAACAACAGTAAACACATTTCCATATTCCTAAAACATTAATTTCAGGGGCAGCAAAATCCCCATATCAGACTGACATTCATGGGAAATGCAGAAATAAGCTAAATTGAATTTCTTTTGCAACATACTTACATATTCTACTCCACCCAAGGAAGGATACAGCCAACAGATCATCCCTAGGTCTGAAATGAAGTACCCAACAGAGACCTGCCAGAAGTCACACCACCCAAGGGAGAAAGTGAATCTTACATGGAAAAAAGGGTACTACAGTCTCACCTGAAGCCTAGATAATGATCTCATCTTTACCATATTTCACTATAGATCAAGACAGTAACAAGAAAAGGATTGAAAACAACAGAACATAAATTTTTAACAAATTACAGGATGGGAACATGGACAAATTTGTAGATACTTGCTTAGATCTTTTATATTGAACATAAGGAGCACACATTGTGATCTCATGCATTCATTCCATAAGAAACATATTTAGTACAGATTTATCACACAGATAAACCATCATAACAATCTACTGTATTTTAGCTTTCTATGCAACTCCAAAGAGAAAATCAGGTTCAGCTATATTATGGTTAACAAAAATAAGTTTTCTTTCCCTTAGCAATGCCTGGAATAAAATGAAAACGAAAATAATGAGTCAGGTAAAAATTAAAACAATTGGGTTCAGGAGTAAAATTATTATGTGGATTATGAAGGCTATTTTTTTGTATAATGATCAAATCCATTAGTTGACAATCTAAAGACCTTGAGATAAAGCCCTCCCATCCAATTGCCCGTCCTCCCCACCAATAATACACCGACAAAGCCGATACACGATTTTTTAGAAAATTTTTGACACGACACATCGCTAACACCTTGAGTAAATTCTTTATAATTTTTCATTTATATAGTATAAATTTAATTTTATACTTGTTATTCAATTTTTTTGTTGAAATATTTTAAGTAAGAGTACCTATTTTTTATTCAATAATAATTTTGGGTTAAAAATATATAATATTTGTGATAAAAAAAGAAAAATGACCATGGTAAAGTGTTCTAGGAGTGTCGGTATCTGACACTTGTCCAACACATGTCAAACGTGGAAATGCCACCTAATTGAACTATCCGTGCAACACAACTCCCAGGCTCACCCAAAAAAAAATTTTAAAAAATAGAGAAGAAAAGAAAAAAAAAATACTTGAAAATGACAAATGATAAAACTATGCCCTTGTTTGAGCCCAATTTTTTAAAAAATCATTTTCAACTGCAAATTCTCCAATAAAATAATTTTACACGTAAATCGAAAAAAAATTCTTATTTTTTAACGACACATTGTTCAAAAAAATCACTATTTCAAAACACGCATTTCCTCAAAATGGGACTCAAACAAGGGCTATATGGTTTAGGCTTTGAGTACAAATGACATGCTTGAAAGCACTGAAAAATATCTTCTTCCAAATTTAACATAAATTACAATAATAAATGAATATACTTTTAAAAATGTTAAAGATGAGTCAGAATCTTACCCCCAGTGCAAATGTTGAGATAGGTGAATTTCGGAATGTAATAAGCTCAGCAGAATGGTAATCAGAGAAAAGATCAGACCAAAAGACAAAGTACAAGGATGTGATTGAAATAAAAATGGCATGAAGAGTGGAGACGCCACTGCAAAAAAGTACGAATAAAGTCAGAAAAGTATCAGAAAAATAGTAAATAAAACTATGAACATTATTCACCGGTTGTTCCATTCAGTCCTTTGAATCTTTGTAAGGCCATTATAACCCCTGAAGTAAACAGCGCTGACAAGCTGAGTCAAATCATATACCTGTTAGAGGGCCGAACCATTATAAATGATAAAAAAAAGTCTAGAATGTTGGAGAAGCAATATTGTTACAAGAGAGTGCTAATGTCCCAATCAAATAATGAGAGGTGCAGTTTTCAGTAATGATCCACCTATGTTTATTCTTTAGCTCCTGTTTGAGCCCCATTTTCAAACAAAAATAGATTTTGTAATAGTGATATTTGAAAAATGCGGGGTTAAAAAGTAGAATAAATTTTGGGTTTGCGCGTAAAATTATTTTATGGGAGAATGTGGGGTTGAAATGAGTTTTTGGAAAAAAATGAATTTAGTAAAAATGGGGCTCAAAAATGGGCTTAGTTCCCCATGTGTAATCACCTTCATGAAAGGCAATTGTTGTTAGGGCGCCCCAGTCCTGTCTAGAACACGTGCAATTTTATATGAAAATATAGAAAGTCCCAATCTCGCAAATACATTTTCCAACTTTGTTACATAAGAGTACAGATAAGAGTATCCATCACTATGGTTCAAATTTTCATAATCATAAAAAACTTGTCCAGATAGTTCCATACCTATGGGGATAATTATTTAGAAAGGAAGTCAAATGTTGAACCATACCAATTTGCAGGTCAATGCGCCACCAAGGACAGAAGTGTATGGAATAAAAGGATCTGCTAATATGTAGTTTTTAAAAAGCACCTCAGCCTGTGTTCGATAAGACTTCAAGGCCAAAACAGTCCTCTTAGAAACTGCCATTATGACAAGTTACCGGAGCACGAATTTCATTCTCTAGAACAAGATAATGTTCAAGCTTCCTGGAAACAATTCAACAAACAACTTTTACAAACATTGTTTATCTTAACAAGGTAATGGAGATGATGATCCAATTGGATTTATGCCTAACAGATGCATCACCCTGAATACCAGTAAGAATAGAGTGAGAGGCAGCGGATAGAGTATATTGTTCTTGAGATGAAAACATATATAATGAATCATTGATTACTACAACATCATAGATGGGTACGGATTTATAATTTCAAGACAAAAATAATAAAGACAGGATGTTGCTTAATTCAAAGCTGTGGGTACATTACAATAAAGATACAGTAGTGTTCTGCAAGGCTCATGATGAGACCGCATATCACAATCTCAGGTGGCAGGCACAAAGATCATATTTGTTGATGCTTGAAATATTGAATTGATGAAAAAGATCAATCATGGAAAAGGCGAGAGACATTGTCGTAGGCATAAATTTTATAGACCATTAGATAATCATAGCACATGGTCATGTTCAGGTAAGCATGGAGATGAGAGAAGATATTCTGCAACACTAATTGTTGTCCAGATACTCGTATCCTCCAACGGATTGCAGAATCTTGCAAATTCAGTTTTGAATAAATGTAGTAGAAAAATTGGGCAAGGTCAGAAATTACTATAACATGATTCCTTAGATACAGAATCAGGGCATCAATATTGTCTTATGCATATTAACAAAATTAAGCAATGCTAATATTTGAACAAGATGATCGAATTTGTGTTGGCTAACATATATAAAATCTTTACTAATAGAACCTTCAGTAAATGTCATAAGCTAAAATGACAGCTGTGGAAAGGAACAAATCAAACACGTGGAAGGCAAAAACCTTCAAATCCAACGCTCATTAATATTACTGATGCCTAAGTTTATTAAAGTGCTACTAGTCCAATTTTTTTTTTTTTGGCAACTGAGTTAATAGCTATTAAATTTAGTTTCTGCATTACTGAGTTTTTCTAGGAACTGCAGTAAAAAATCTAAAAGCAAGATAGAATAGACTACCAGAACTTGAAACTAATAAATAGTTCTCAAAATAAAGAACAAAATCGCTAATTATTACAAACTCCTTATGCTAAATAGTATAGTAAGAGGATCGCAGGGCAGCTAATTTATAGTAAAGCGATGTACAACACATTGTGATGTACATTATGATCCAGCGATTGTACCTTTCCGGACAAAATTAGTATTTCCATGCGGCCATCTACCAAATCACAGTAAATCTAGGCAAATGCATTTCGCCCAGAGATCATACTGATCACCACAATAACCATTCATTGCAAAACTCAAATCAGAAATACAGGAAAAGCCCATAGAATAGTGGGATCACAAATCAAAGTAAATTGCACAAAAATTAGACTCTTGATACCTGGTAGTGGAGAAATCAAAAGATCCACCAGCAGACTATTAAATCAAGCCCTCATGAGGCAATGTCAAAAAAGATGAACTTTTTCAATTATATGAAGTGGCCGGGAATAAATCTGCCAAATAGCAATACCAAATAAAGTATCCGCGACAGAATATGTAAAGTTCAATCAATGAACAAATCGAAAACCCCAAAAAAAAGAAAAAAAAAAATGATGATTGTGGGTAGTTTACTTGTTAAAAGTATTTTTTATGGCTTTCTGTTCGAATCTCCAACCTAAACAGTGGATTAAAGAGAGAGAAGTGAAATGGGACAGTAGTGAAGGAATATTTGGAATTTGTAGAAAAATACACTCTGCTAGGCTAGGAGACGGGTGGGTTATAACGGGCAGAAATTTAGGCCTACTTGTGAAATTTTTGTAGTATTCTTTCTTCGAGATAATATTTTAACCTTTTAACGTTATCTCATCCCTCAAACTCTACATTCTCTAAAAATCGGAATTTTTTCATTTCGAAAATTAACCCAATAATGAGATCTTTTTTTTAAAAAAAATTGTAATTCTTTAATAATTGTTTTATTTGAAACTTTATTGAGAATTCAAGTTGCAGTCATTAGTGCTTCTAATGATTCTGATGTATCGTGGGATGATTTCACATTTTTCTAGGAATTTAGCAAAAGTCGCCGGACAATGTTCTTTTGACTCATCATATCTTTCATAGTATTCACCACTATGGTAAGATCTGCCTTGTTAGATTCTTTTATAAAGTTGTTTTTCAACCTCTTGTATGCCTTAAACATGTCTAATGTTTGAGATTTCTCATAAATAAGATATACGTAGCTATAATGAGAAAATTTTGTCTATAAATATAATAAATTATTGTTGACCATTCCTAGAAGTCGAATTGAATGACCCACAGATATCCATATGAATTAGTTTTAAAATGTCCGAAGTCCTATGACACCAAATTTTCTTATGTTTGTTTGTTTTTCCTTAATGTAATTAATATAAACACTTAAATCCAAAAAAATTAAGGGAATCAAAAATTCCTTCCAACATAAGATTTTACATTTTTTAGAGATGTTATCTAATCCATTGTGCCATAACGAAGTAAAATTTTCATTGGTTAATTTATGTTTAATACCATGTAAATTCACATGCAAGATTTTTTATAAGATGCAATCGTATTAAGCAAATATAGGTTATCGTAATCGGATAAAGAACTGGTATCCACAATATTTGAATTAAGAAAAAAATCAAACTGACTATTTTCAATTGAACAAGAGTAACCGAATTTGCAATATAGAAATAGAAACAAGATTCCGTCTAAAAGACGATACCACAAATATTTTTTTCATATTCAAATCATAACCAGTCTTTAATAATAACCTAAAAGTCCCCATAGCCTAAAACTTAACTGATTTGTCATTGCCCCCACATAGATGAATCTTTCAGCATCAATTAGCTTTTGACTGTTCAAGAAACCTTGCACAAATACATTTATGTGAGTGGTGACACCAGAATTTTATCCACGAAGTGTGTCTAGATATTGAAACTAAATTAACCTTAAAACAAATCAAAGTGAGAAGTGTACTTTTCTTTACACGTCAAGTATGGTATTTAATACAATGTCTCTATGTATCCCAGATCTTCACAAAAATAACAGCCAGATTTTTCTTTTTCAGGCTTTTGCTATTTATTTTGAATCAAACCAGATGTAGTTTTCTAATTCTTTATATCTTGTCCTTAGAGGCGCTTGCCAAGTGAATAATTTAAGTTTTATATTGCTTTAGCCTTTCTTTTTCTTTCACACAATATTGAATGAGCTCATTAAGAATTCACTTTCCCTTTTAACAGTTGTAATTGACCTTAAATTAGCCCAATTGTGCAAGAATAGAAATCAAAAAAAATCAAAACTAAATGCACGAGCAAGTTATCAAACAACTCACCTTTAATACTTTTAGTTTTGAAGCAAGATGAGACATCTCCATGATGTACTCCCTTATATTTTCTTTACCCTTATATTTTAGTGAAATTAAGTTCGCTAAAAGCGTGCTAGTTCGGCCATAATGCCTTTTGCAAAGCGTTTTTTTTTCAATCTCATCAAGAAATTCTTTGGCAGTAGTTACATTATCGGACACAACGTCCCTGAATGTTGTCGAAATTTTATGTTTCATGATCATAAGACTATGCGATTTGAATGATCTCACTTATCCGAGTCCCATTTTTATTAGCAAAACTTTTATCTGTAAGAATGGTGGGTTGTTCACTCCAAAATGCAAGGTCTAGATTCATACTGCCAAGAACGATATAAAAGTTCTCTTTCTAGCCCTTAAACTTTGGTTTTAATACGACAATTAATTGATGTTGACAGATATTGCGGAAATTGATGGATTAAATTAATAGAGAACATAAACCTAATTAATATGTTCATATAGGAATCCATATTGAACAATCAATAATTTCAAATAATGATGAACCCTATCACAAGAGACCGAACACAACATTTATATTTAGTCTTTGGACAGAAATACCAACTTGTAAATACCACTTTGGTGTAGTAATCAAATATTAACAATAAATTCAGTCAAATACCAAGTTTATCTTTGGACTGACTCAATGTTCACATAATAAATTTTTTTTTTTTTTTTACAATTATCACATATTTATCATCACATGTGAGCAAATAATTCAGCCAAATATTGATCTTTCTTTGGGCCGGTCAATACCCTCATGAATTATGTATACACAACTTTCCTAATATTCCAAATAATTAATTTAGACAAGAGAGGTTATTTTGGTAACATGTTGTTTCAATTAATCTATTTTAGAAAATTAATAATTCGAAAGAAATATTAAATACCAATATTTGAAATTGATTGCTCCTTAATCCTTATCTTTTATTTTTATTTCTTTTATTTAAAAAAAAAGAAATTGAACAGTAAATCAATGATTAAAAATAAGATTAGAGAAAAATAAATTTTCGAAAATAAGCTTAATTTTCGAATTATTTTCCAAAGGAAAAAGGAGGTTTAAGCATGTACACAAAAGTAGTTGATTTAATGGCGCGTCACTTTCATTGACTAAAACCTGTGTTACCGTCAGAAATCTCAGCTAATGTGCTTGTTATTCAAATATCCGATAATTTAGTTGCAGCATTTAAATTGCTCAATTAAAGTAAAATTGCAACTCCAGCCCCTATATATATTTTTTGTTTGACCTTCTTCTCGAAACAATCCTAAAAATTATGAAGTTTTTGAAATTTAGAGCTAAATTTCACATCCCAAATTTTAGAAATTCAAAGTATGAATTTCAACCTTTAAAATTATTTCTTGAATTTCAATGGTTTAATATGGAATTGACTATAATACCACTTGTTGAAATTTTATGAAACTTAAACTTTATAAAACTAGAAATTCTAATTGCTTAATTGCTAAGATCCTTTATGTCAAATCATCAAGAAAATCAATAATGCGGAACATACCTTAATTCTTTTGAAATGATTATTTAATACCGAATTTTGATTCCGGATCTTGAATTTTGATTGTTGGCTCTTTTGGTTCTTGAGTTTCTTGATCTTGATTTTTTTTTCTTGCTACAAAATCGTTTTCTTGATTCTGATTGTAATATGGATTCTTTATTGTGAATTTCTTGATCTTTCTCTTTTATATGCTTTATCTATTAATTCTTATATTGATGGGATGACACAAAAAATGAGAAGTTACATATGAATTGGAGACTATAGGCCTATAGCCCTATTTATAGTTTCGATATGTATTTGACCCATTGTAAAATACAACCTCAATGGATCTGGTCTCTGTACATATAATCCGACCCACATTTTATTTAGATGTCATAAGCCCAAAATTTTGATTATTTATTAGATCACTTTAATTGGACTCAATTTTAAGATAGTTTTATACACAATTAATTACATATGTAAACTCACATGACAAATTAATAAACCCAACATTCACCACTCGTTCTAGTCACTAGGTCCCTATTTGACAATCATAATTTTTTAAAATTTTTTTACATACTTATTTTCAATTGCACATTCACAGAATAAAAAATTGTGCATGTAAACTCAATATTTTTTTTCTAATTTTTAATCATATTTTCTTAAAAATTACTATTCAAAGCTCTATTTTTGAAAAGTATGGTTGTAAAACAAGGGCTAAATGCATTTAAGTTATATATAGTTAAAATGCAAGTCTATACTCTCATGTTGTCCAACAAAGATATATTTGTTTTCATTTTTATATAGATTAAGAAAAAGTAATTAATATAATTGAAAACATATTTTTTTTCTTATATTTCTTCAATATATCCCTATATTAAATATTAATTTAAATAGAAATAGTTCATATTTGTTAATAACAATGCACATAAAATAGAGATATTTTAGAAAATTAAAAAATAAATATACTTTTAATAAAAAAAAGTGGCCTATAATTTAGGATAGGCGGAAAGAGAGAGCATGCCTATTTTTATGGATGGATGGAGTGTCATTTTGCAATCTACTTTTATTCATCTATTAAAATACATCCTGGTAATTATTAAGATTGGTGACACAAATTTGTATTTGAGTCCATCATGTAAAGAAATTCTCTATTATTTGCTATCGAGTTATTAGTTGCATATAATAGAGGTGTAGAAATGAAAAGAATAGAGATGTTTGATCCTTTTTTCTCCTTTTATAAAAAATAATTTTACTTTCCTTTCCAAGTTTTTTTTTTGGGCAATGTGCCGTTAAAATTTTCATTTTTACGTATTTTATATTTTTTAAAGCAATTTGATTGGTTCGGACAACCATAGATTTCAAAAAGGTATCTAAAGTTCAGAAATGTTTATGCTACTAATTTAGGTCCACACCGATTAAAATCTAAATTTTTAATTTAAGTCAAAACTAAAAATTCATTTCAATAATATATTTTATAAATTTCATAACTTTTTAATCACATATTTTATTAATTTCTATCAAACTGACTAAAAATCTAATTTCAATTCCTACCAAACAGAGAAATGTTTCTTCATAATTTTTAGGTCTATGTTTTACCTTCAAATCCTCAATTCGAAATCTAATCTGAAAAGAGGAAAGAAACAAGAAGAATCCAATCAATCCATCAAGCTGAAGGTATGAAATATGCGATGGCACAGTACCAAATTCCAATTTGAGTATTTTCTTGCTTCTTTAAGTTGGTCTATGTTGATCTCATAATCCGTCGATCATGTAGCTAACAAAACTTTGAGTGCCTCCACGTAGGAACGAACCCAGTACCCGACGAGGGGCGCGGCCACGCGTGCTGGGCTCTGTCGAAATAGTGCCGGTGAAGAAGGTGACCGGCGCGCAGAGGATTTCAAGTTTGGCTTCGCCGTTGTTACCGTTCATCTTCCTTATCTGTTTTTTTTTTTTTTTTTGGTTTTGTAGTTGGGCATTTGCTTTAAATTAACCGGCCCAATCGTTTAATTATATATATATATACATATATATACATACATACATACATACATACATACATATATACATACATACATACACACACACGCGCACACACAAATTTTGTAAATAATTTTCTAAGTATACATTTTTCAAAATATTTTTATTTTAATTTTTTTAAAAAAAAGATAAACTCTCATCCTTTATCCGGACTTGGGACGAGCTACTTTTATTTCGAGTATGCGGAGTTA
>CAIGRN010116955.1:0-13748 GCA_903798345.1 Fraxinus anomala
TAAATTGTATAAGAATTTACTATTCGGGAGTAAAAACTTAATTTTTAATTATGCTCTTTGTGAGCAAGCAAAATATAACTAGAACATAAATAATAGAAAAATATAATTCATGTGATTCAGGAACAACAATATTTTATAATAGACGGATATACGAGTACTAAATTCATAAATCATACACGTATTGAAAAGAATAAAACGTGATAATTAATCAAACGATAAACAAAAAGAAAAAAAAATGAATACGGTGATTGGATATGCACAATTATAATTATCAGGTGTATAATGACCGTAGCCGCATGCAAATCAATTTTGACAACTGGAAATCAAAATCCAATAGATAGAAACTGACGGGTGCGCATGATGGTATGACGAAACCCAAGAATAACCATGGAAATGGATTGCTTCAACTCTGCGGATCTGCCAGCCATTAGACTTCACACTCAAACATTGTTTCCTCAACTTTGGCACTCTTGAATAGTTTGAAATTGATTAACCCGATATTCTAATTCACTTTAATTTTTAGAGAATCGTGTTGATAACGTTTTATAAAAAAAGAGAATAAAAGAAGTCAATAGACTTGTGTGTATTTTATTAAGAACTAAAGCCCTATATTTTAGGTAAGAATTGAGGATATAATGATAATAATTTATAGGGCTGCAGGAGTACAATCGTCATTCACATTAAACCCTAATTTACTTTCCTTTTACAACAAAATAAAGTTTGTTGGAGCTCATTTTAAAACATTGACTCTAAAATAAAGAGTATTTTATATTTAGAATCTTTTAAAGATGTTCTAAATAGGATAAAGCCGTGAGTATAGGAAAAACATTAAAGAACTTGTACTGAAGATGATGTGGTAGTGCGCGATTGGACTGCTTTTTTTATTTTTTTTCCCATCTTCCAATGATGCCGTGCAATGTGTTGTCTAGTAAGAATTTTGTGTTAAAAAATTATTTACTTGTAGCATTATTGCTCTAAATATAGGTCTGCTTGGCAAAGCTTGATGGCAGTTCGACTGCATAGTTAGGCTGGCTCACGTCAAGGGCCTTAATTGTGCTTGGGCCATGCTTTTCAAGTGGTGAGCGGGCCAATACATGTTGACATCCTAACAACATCTGCCAATGAAATACTTTCTTCAAGATCCATTAGTTTTAAAAAAAAAAAAAAATCTTAAAACTTATTTATAATCAAACATTATCATAATAAAATAATACTTATTTTCAACTACACATTTTTCACAAAAAACTAATATAAAATTTATTTTTTACAAAAACTGGAGCCCCAAAAAAAGCGTACTTTTTGCTTTCGTCGAAAACTCATCTTTAAAGTGGCTATAAGTTACATTTTTGTTTGTTTGTTAAAAGGGTTAATTTCATAAACGGTTACTGAAGTTATGTCAAAATCACAAAATGGTCACTGAAATTTAAAACTTGCACTATAGGTCACTGAAATTACGTTCGGTTTCATTAATGGTCACTAAAGGACCTTTTCATTTTAATTGGAACATAATGGACCAAAATAGTTGAATGTTGAACCTTGAGGACCTAAATTACAAATTTACAATAACCTCCCCCCCTATCAACTGTAGGAAAAGCACTTCTACTGAAGTTTTGAAAATATAGGCATGCAAAAGAAGCCATATTTATTTCTTATGGGCTATCGCTAAAATTTACAATCTCTGTTTCATTTGTATAAATCGACTTTCTTTATTTTTTTTCCTAATTATATAATCATTTTTTATTTATTGAAAATATTTTATTTTTCTCATTTATTAATACACTCTCATTTAATTTATCTAATTATAATCAATTCACTATTATAATTACTGTGGTCATTACTCGACTAAAAATTGTGATGAGTAATGCTATCATGTGGTCGTTAGGTAGTTGTAGGTAGTTGATGTCTGCAATTGATGAGGAGAATGCAATTTACTGTGGCTACTTTATTGATGAGTAGAATGCAATTTACTGCTGCTTTATTGATGAGCGGAATACGAAATTGGCACACCTAATGAGAATGCTATAATGACATTTATATTATGTATCACTCAACACATACAATATAGTTCGTTATGAGTGAAATATCACTCACAATCTTCCACATTTCATCAAAAAAGGAACAATGACAAAAACTAGATGGTGGCTATCAAAATAGAGTTCAAGTTGTCAAAATACATGTGATAGACTTCAACCCGCGTCATTCGTCATCAAGTTGTTCCATGCTTGCTAAGAGTTGAGTTCGAACTTCCACCAGCTGTTGACCTTCGCTGAGGTAGATATGCCTTCCTATTGAAATTGGTTCTCGATTTTGGTACGAAGGACATCGAACCATCAAATCCTGTTTGTCTAGCACCATCAGTAGGCTAGGAAAGAAAACGCCGCACTACACGTTCATTTCCACCATTAGTTGGCTGTGAATTGGCAAATTACTATCCAACATTTGCTCTTGCGACTTCCCATTCCATTGTATTATTTATGCTACTGTCCAGCTCATTAAAGGAGACTGTATGCTACATGAACACAAAAGATACAATTACTTTAAAGAGTTAATACTGTCAAAAAAAGGTTAAAAAGAAATGCTAACCTTCACCTTATTCCTCCACATTCGACATGTCGAATAATTTTTTGTCCGTGAGTAGTCCCCAATCTTAGATTTTCGCACAAAATAAAATAAAATTGAAGAAGTATGTTGTGTCCTAGGGTTTGAAAAGAGGATTTGATTATTTGAGTTCTTGATTGGAAGCTCAAGCTAAGGATTGGGAAGAATTAATTGGATGATATTAGCATGATTTTCACCTTAATTTCCCTCCCAAAATCGACTTCCATTCTCCTGTGGTGTTTCACGCAAAAAAGAAATGGTTTTTTTTGGGAGGGAGGGGGTTATTGTAAATTTATGATTTAGGTCTTCAAGGTTCAACATTCAACTATTTTGGTCTATTAAGTTCCAATTAAAATGAAAAAAGTCCTTTAGTGACCATTACTGAAATCGGATGATATTTCAGTGACCGTTAGTGCAAGTTTTAAATTTCAGTGACCGTTTTATAATTTTGACGTAACTTCAGTGATCATCTGTGCAATTAACCCTCTGTTAAAACCACTATAATAAATTGCTATTCTATTCTATTTTATTGGCAAATTATATAAAGCAGAAACAATCATTTTCATCCAGATTACAAATCATCCTGTGTACTAGTCATGTCCATTATTCTAAGCCTCAATTTTTCTCTCATTATTTTAAAATTATTTGTTTTTGTTTTTTTTTTTTCAAACTCAATATCAAACACACTTTTCATAATAAATTATTTTACACGTAAATTCAAAACTATTTTCTATTTTTTAACCACACATTTTCAAAAACTCACTATTCTTAAACTCATTTTCCTATTTTAATAGTGGACAAAGACGGGGCAAAATAGAGTGAAGTTTGAGATCTCAAATCTCTTTTTTCATACTCGTAACTAGTACATATAGATTCTATTTGAGTAATACTATTTACTATTAATAATATTATAATATTAGCCTAGGTGACATTAAGTCGTCGTTTGGAGAAAATTAAAATTTAGAGTTTAATTTAAATCAAAGTCATCAATTAATTTTAACAACACATTTTATGAGACTCAACTTTTCAAACACACGTTTCATTAAGGGTATGTTTGATTGCATTTATTTTCCATAGAAAATGTCAGGTTTTTGCTTTCTTCAAAACAAAGAAATTTTTTTTTCTATGAGATACTTTTTCATGTCAATCAAATATATTCCAACTTTTATTAAAATTTACTAAAAAAATTGTTTTTTATTTTTTATGAAAATGTCATTTTTCCACTCAAATTCTTATTTTTGAAGTGTTTGATTGACAATTTTTTTCATGAAAAATATTTTTCAACTTTTAGTCATTTAAACATATTTTTTTTTCAAAAACAAGATTTTTTTTTAAGGATGTCAATTTTTATTTTACAAGTAATTCATTCTCTTTATCTCTCATCTATCTTCACTCTCTCATCTACCCATCAATAAAAAATGAATAAATATAATATTTTTTATACTGAAAACTAAATCAATCAAACACATTTAATTAATAATTTATATAAAATTTATTTTCTTTCAATACAAATTTCATGTTCTCAATCAAACGCACACTTATGTTAATTTATTGGAACAATTTTATGGTTTAGCTAAGATTTCTCAATCGCATAGGCGATACCATGATAAACTACAGTTAGAAGTTTTAACTCCCCACGACTTCTTTTTTCGCACTCATGACTTCTAAATATAGATATTGCCATAATTATTTATTTATTTATTTTTTTCGCAAAATGGTCATTACCGTGTTGCTTTCCTATAGATTCAAGACCTATACATGGTAATAGTAGCCCAAGTTTTCAACTGCATGTAACAGTCAAAAACTTAATATCAAATTTTTAATACATATTTGAAACTTATTAATACCTATATTGCCATGTATAATTATTCTGTATAAATTATTTTTGAATCACTGTTCTTTTGCGTGTATAAAATCGAACCGAATTTCGACTTACCAAAATTAAATAGTAAGAATGTATAAAAATGCATGAAAGTGAATTCGGTTGATGAAAGAGTTTGAGTCTTTTTTCATAAGATGATGATGCATCGCACAAATGCTAATAGTTTTTCGATATTCGTCTCCCAAGATACAACAACCAAGTTTAATAATAGGAGTACTCAAAATTCAGTCCTCCAACTTCTTTAAATCACCAATTCAGTCCTTAAACTAAAAAAAATGGGAATTTGGTCATCCAACTACTAAGTAACAGCAATTTAGTCTTATCAGTGAAATTGACATTGAAAAGAGAAATGAGTACTTTAGAGTTTACACACATTATAAGTAACTAATAATCAAATTTTAAGACCTGTTTGAATCTCATTTTTGTATAAAATGCATTTTGAAATAATATTTTGATAGATAATGTGTGGTTAAAAAATGACTAAAAAATTTGGATTTGCGTATAATATTATTTTATTAAAGAATGTGGATGAAAATGAGAAAAAAATATATATTTTGAAAATAATGAGAACCAATCAAGGGTATTAATTACACATTCACAATTATTTTTCACTTATTATTTACACATTTCTTAAAATTCACTACTTTTTTATTGTAATGAGATTAGTGCATCTTCGCAATATAAACAATTCACATCTACACAATTTATCTTAGTTAAGCAATGACGTTTTTGCCTTTCTTCATATTTTTCTCATTTATTGAACTTTTTAGCTCGTGATCGTAGTAAAACCTTTTTTCAAGTGGGGGCAAAATTTCGATATTCTTTTTCTGTCAATATTATCGAAGTAAAACCTATTTGCTACACGATGTATGTCAAAATTCTTACATGCAGTTCTCAAGCTGTTATGTATGAGTATTGAATTACTTTTACAATGGTCGCCGAAATTAGTAAGATATTTCAAAATAGTCATTAAATAAATTTTTTTACTTTATTAGTCACTGATCGATGATATTTTCACAAATGACCACTTCATTAAAAATTATGTCAAATCATAGTTGCCGATATTAAAGGCCACAATGGGCTAACAAACGTTATTCCATATGGGACACAAGATATTATTGTGTTTCTACAAAAAAAAAAAGTGCACGTATGAAAAACGACCTAAACTTTGGGGCTAGATTAAACTTGACCTAGCTTTCACACAGAAGAGTAAATCTTTTTTCGAGATGTGCAATTTTTTTATTATATATTGATCTCTTGTTTGGCGTATAGAATAAAGTCGCACACTATGCACTTAACGATGACAAGTTGGGTTTTACGTTAGCTCTTTTAACCAAGTGACCATTTGGGAACCTCTTATAAACTTTAATGACTAATAGAGGGAAAATTATTTTAATGACCATTTCAGAATTTTTTACAAACTTCCATGATCATTGATGAAATTAACTTTTTAAGTATTATTGTGAAAATTGGTTCGTTCTGGCTAGCTTGATCGAATAAAATGAAATAGGGTAAAAAATTGATCGAACTAAAATTTGAAAATCATATAACGAAAATCAGGATGAAAATCACGTGGCTGCTTGTATTTCTTAAAAATTTATTGAGGAGTAATTGAATTTTGACGTATATCAATGTCGTTATGAATACATTAGATATATCATAAAACCTTTTTATTTGGTTTTTGTTTCTACATCGACGATAAATAACTTATATCAGTAAATTTTAAATTATTTATGGTGTATACTATACACACTATTAATTTGACTTCGTGCTTGATCTCAATTTAGCCATGGTTGAACACTACAAGTTTGAGTTCTGGACCTTTTCTGATGTGGATTGTTCTTATTTTTTTTAAAACAGCATGCTTAATTACTTATTCCCAAGAATGCCAAACAAGGAATACTTTTTAATATATGACCAAATAAAGGGCATTATAATATAATCTTGAGTGTTCGCGAAGAAATTAATTTCTGAACCTCACAATTTTGACTTTTGACCATTGAATTGTGTTAAAAGGCCAGAACATTCAGATTCAATGGTCTACATGTTTGTCTTATTACATAACATAAAAATCCTTAAAATTGGCAAAAACAAATAAAAAATGTAGTCCACATTGGACTACTGAAACAACAATTTTGTCATGTGGCCTAAATCTTTTATGTAAGATTGTTCTTCTAGCCGCTCTTAAGAAATACAAATACTGCTGTATTGTGGGCTCCACTTAGCTTTTGACCTTCTAGATCCACCCCACCCCAATCCTACACACCCTTCTTCTTCAACCCTTCAAAAGCAAAGCTCTCTAACCCCAATTTTTCAAACTCAAATCCACTTCCTTTTTTCATCCCAAAAATTGAAGTTTTTTCTTGAAATTAACCAAAGGGTTTCATGATTCTTACCTTTATAGTTTCTTTAAGGTATTGATTTCTCGTTCACAAGATTCTTTCTTCAGTTCCAGTTATTAAACTCAGTTTTCTTGATTTTTAGCTGCTGTCTTTTATTGAAGTGAAAATTTTAGGGTTCCTAAATTTTCTGATAATCCACCATATTGTAAGTGTACAAAGATTGTAAAAAATGCCACCGTTTGCAGGATCAAATCCCTTTTCATATGGGTTTAACCAAGAATCAAATTCTAACATAGTTACAATTGATGTGGGTGGTCAGCTTTTTCAAACGACCAAACAGACCCTCTCTTTAGCTGGCTCCAAATCTTTGTTCTCCAAGATTTCAAATTCAAATCAAACAATTCCATTTATTGATAGAGACCCTGAAATTTTTTCAGTTTTACTTTCCCTTTTAAGAACTGGAAATCTTCCCTCAAAAGCCAAAGCATTTGATATTCAGGACCTGATTTTTGAATCCCAGTTTTATGGTATTGAGAACCTCCTTGTAAATTCACAATCAAACCCTTCTCAATTTGATGCATTTAACCTCGAAAAATCATTGGTTTTGCCTTTGAGTGGCCGGGATTCCCCCTCGGCTATCTCCACATCTCAGTATGGCTCACTTCATGTTGCTCATGGGAGTAAAATCTCCTCCTTTGATTGGGCACTACAGAGGAAATCTACAATATTGACTCAATTCACAGTCATTGATTCATTACTGGCATTGTCCCCAAAAACTGCTGCAGCTGGTGCCATAGACTTTTCAGGGTTACAAATTATTGATCTTTATAATGGTTTTGTTAAAGAGACTTTGAATTGGGAGAATGTTACTAGGTCTGGTTCGACAGTGCAGGCAATTGGGTCATCACCTAAATACTTGTTCACTAGCTTCGAGTCGAGCAGGAGGAATTCGAATTGCATTATGGTCTATGATCTTAATGATAGCTTAAGGCCCGTGACTGAGATTGGCCATTATGAAATTTTCGGTGCAGAGCTTGATTCTGCAATTCCTTCGACTAAATTACAGTGGATTTCTAGTCATAATTTGTTGATGGCCTCGGGTTCACACAGTGGACCTTCTGGAGTGTCTGGGAATATAAGATTTTGGGACATAAGATCAGGGAATGTAGTTTGGGAACTAAAGGAAAAATCCGATTGTTTCTCCGATGTCACGGTTTCAGATTCTTTATCGGCTATGTTTAAGGTTGGAGTGAATTCGGGTGAAGTGTTTTTTATGGATATAAGGAATATGGATGCTGACAATTCTTGGGTTTGTCTGGGGGATGGAAGAAAAGTGATCAAGGGGAAGAAAGAAGGTTTTGGGTGTAAAGTCGAAAGCCATGGAAACCAAGTGTTCTGTAGTAAAGGAAGAGACATAGAGCTGTGGTCTGAGGTTCAGGCCGGTACCTTGAAAACACGGGAAGGTGGTCTACAGGACAGAGTTTTCAGAAGCAACTTGATGGGGAGAGCGAAAGATATGGTAGGAAGCCAGATAACCAACTTGAATTTTGGAGGGAATAAAATGTTCGTGACACGGAAGGACCAGCAATGTGTTGAAGTTTGGAGTTCGGGGAGAGTATAGAGATTGATGAACAATGCAACTGCGTAAAAGCTGCAGCGAGTTTTTATTGGTAAACTAAAGTCGGGTTCCTAATTGTTTTGGATAGAGAGACAAGTTGGCTTAACAGAACTGAGTGGCGAAAAATCATTCAAGAAGTCGACCAAAAAATTATTGGAAACTAGACTTAGTTTGTTGTTGTTATGGTTGTTTGTACCAATTGATGCTTGGAAGTATCGACTCGTTTGTCAAGTGCTTAGAATTATTCTTTTGTAAATGCTTCTGTAGTTCAGAAAACAAATTCTTCATACAAATTTGTTAATGTGATTATGAAAAAAGTAGTTTATACCCCGAAATGCGTGTAATAATTATCAATTTATGATTAAAACTAATGTCTGACATTGATTGTGAAGTGGATGTTTCAAAGAAATTAAACTTGAACCAATCAACCATTACCGTGTCATTTCAGGCTCTTTTCATTTTTGATTTGAATGTCATAACTTACTGGCCAATGTCCACATCGAGTAATCCACTTGAGGATGTTTCCTCTTCATAGCTTGTTTGCCTCTGCTTAAAAAATTTACTAAATTCTCAGAGAGTTTTAAAGTAATAGTAGACAAACATAGGTTAAGTAAAGCTAAAATAAACTATTATGTGGACTCCGTTTGTCATATTTAGTAAATTCTCAAAAAATACTTTGGAAAATATATAATCCAAGAAAGTGTAAATTGCCTTTTATCACTCAACCACCGCTCCCACCGTCCCACGTAAACCTTTAGATAGATAGATAGTAGCATTCCATATTTCATATTGAGATGACCATCAGAGTGCCACAAGGATAGACACCAATGTCAATAAATACATCTAAAATAAGCTTCTTCTTCTTCTTCTTTTTCTTTTTTTTTTTATACCTAGATTCCGGCTATTAATTTATTGTTTATTTAACAGTTACTACTTATTACCTTGTTTATTTATTTTATTGGGAAGAGTTTTCTATGAAAATCATGGGTATGAATTGTGTAATTAAAGTTGGGGTTAGAGGTATTAATGGTGGAGGGTGGATCAGCAACCCGAACAACACCGGCTCACAGGCGTAAACCCCATAAACATATCCATGACCATGGCTGTTATATAATTATTATAATTATTTATTGTTCAAAATTTGGGTTGAAATATGAATGAATTAATGATGAAATTGGAAGTCAATGTTGAATGAAATTGGAAGGCAATATTGGGTGATTTCTGCTTAACCATGTGTAATCACATGCCAAATAGTCTTGTGTACGTAAGAAGTTGTCTGCAGGAAACTGAACCAATTTTGCTTCTATTATGCGTATGCAAGGATATAAACATGCGTACGTATAGTTAAAAAATTTAGCCGTTAGGATGATTTTTCATTTGAATTTCTGGTGCTTTTTTATGGAAAATTCTCAACTCTTCATGAATATTTGGAGACTTTTCTTGGTATAATGTTATAAATTTATAAATAGGTGATAGATTTTCAATTCCAAAATAAGAAAACAACATAATATTTCATCATTCATTTCTACAATTGATTTTTCATATTCTAATACATATTCAAACCTTCTTCAAGTTTTTCACAAGTTCGACTAGAAAGAATTATTTTTGTTTTTGTGCTTCTTTCCTGAAGGCTTGTCAATCCTCTAAATTATTTGTCGAAAATTTTAAAACATACTAAATGAGGCAAATATCGTTTTTTAGGACAGCATATCATATACTTGTTCAAGCCTCATTTATCATTTCTAACTTATTCAAGATTCCATCTCCATCTTCTCCTCTTCGATTTTTCCAACAATGACCTCCCACCACTTGTTTTTATCCCCTCCACTGTAAACCATTGACACCACCCACACTTACATGCATGCACATTTATATACATGGCGGAATTCGAGTGAGATGGGATGGTCGTTGACCGTCAAAGGTTGTAATAAAATTCAGAAAATGTTATTTTCTAAAATAGACAATTAGACATGTGAAAGTTGTTATAAATCATGTCATCCATTTTGTCTATGTTAAGCATTATATTTTTATCACATATCATGTAATTAAAGATGATTTGTTCTGTCAATATATCTATTTTTATAAGGATTGAAGTAAACATCTAATACATATTATATATAAGTTGATATGTATAGATACGCTTGGGTCAAGTAGTATGCCCAAACCAATAACCAACTTGTAAAACTTAAAAGTAAAAAAGGGGAACATTTTTCTAATTTATAGGCACGTTTTTTCGTGCAATTTTCCTAATTCTTGTAAAATTTATAATTTTATTATTAAAATTTAATCCCAAAACGAAAAGGAACTTTTAAATTGTGATGCGTTTACAATTTTATGAAATTAGAAAATATTTTCCTAATCCGATTCAAAAGTTTCCTATTCCCAAGAGGAGAAGTGACCAAAACCTTAACTCCATCCTTGTATAGATTGACCGATCACCATACGTACTTCCCATTTTCTTCTTTTTGTGCCTCCTAAACTCTCTCTCTAGGATTTTTTTAAAAAAAAGGGAGAAGAAGAAGAAGAATTTTGGAAAGTTTGGTAACAAATAGAATTTTTAATCCTCAGTTTGATTCTTCTAACTTATTCTATTAAGAACGCATTCCTTTCACAAAATTTTTAAATTGATTAATGAAACCTGTACGTATATTTACATAAGCCATGTCCCCTTGAATCAGCAGCATACAAAATTTGCAAACAATGTACAACTTCACAATAAGATTTCTTAATTTTCTCAAAACGATTCAAGACGGACATGTGAGCTGACCCTTTCCGGTTCCCCTCTCATCCACAAGTTCTTCAGATCGCCCCGTTTTCTCCCCACTTCCAGGAAGGTCCCTGCAATGTAAAATTGAATGGTTAACTCTAAATATAAAGTATGTTTCATATATAGTACTGGACGGAATTGGATTTCTCTATAAAAATTACGGAGCATCAATGGGACGATGTAAAGCAGTGCTGGTTGGCCATGACCATCCATCAAGTTCAACGCTACATACGTCATAAGAAGACCTGCCAAACATGTCACAATGTTTATATTCAGTAGCCATAGCACAAGAGTTCCAGACTAGATCCTTGGAGAAGAAACACACCAAAATATTGCAGCAACGAGATCAACAAACACGAATAAAACCAAGATCAAATTGAATAAAATGAACACCGAAAGCCCGAACGCGTGATCGATGTCCTCAAACTAAATTTGTCCCATCTCCGGATTGATTGAGATGCTTAAGGGTTTTCAGCAAACAATTTGTAGGAGCAAACAAGCCTAGTTGCATAATTACACCAAAGCACGAGATGTAATTCCACCCAAACTTGAGAACATAAGAGGAAAAATGAATATGGAGAAGAAAATAATTTATTTCTATTGCTTTGGAATGATTTATGATTTAATAATGTTTTTTTCCAATATTTCCAAATGAACTAGGATCACCTATTTATAGCTCTCAAAAGTCTGGTACGAAATGGTGCTAAAATGTAATGAAAAGTTTCAAAACCACAACAGCTATAAAATGGTAAAAAAAAGGCCAAAAATTTCCTGTATGCGATCACATAGAAGAGCTCGATATAAGAATTTTAATCCACCGGCCAAGTATTTGGCCTCCACCACCATTTTTCTTTCCAAACTTAATTTATTCATTTTGAACAACAATTTCCAACATAAAAAGTATCCAGCTCGGAGATTCTTATTTGCTAGACCATCATACCTGCAAATGATGACATAGAAAAGGAATTGAGTTAACAAAGACGGACTTGGCCAAGATTACATCACGTCTTTTCGCTTGATGAGGCTCACTACATTGAGATTATAGACGGAAAATGAGATCAAGTGTCATGAAATCTGAAGCTAGCTTGATCCACTCAAATCAAAGGGAGACCAAGAATTTTTCCAGTACAAAGCAAGTTCTGCAGTTTGTAAGTAGTTAGTTATCCCAACATGAATTAATTAGTGTGTGTTTGGCCAAGTTTAAAAGTAAGAAGAAGTAACTTTCAAGTAAGTTTTTATTTCAAAACATGTTTAGATAAGTTACTCTCTGCTTGCTTGTAAGTAAAATTACTTTTTTTGAAAATAAATCTTTACTAATGTCATTTATTCTCAACTATGATCAATAAAAATTTATTTATTTTAAACTTATTTATTTACTGATGAATGAACTTTTAAGGCTTAAGCTAAGCCAAACATGCCGTTACTGAATAACGAACTTATAATTCATAGGTTCCCTGATCAATCATTGACGAAGTCTAAAGATACATACCGTAATAGCGTAAAGGTCAAAAGTCCAGTATGATTATGCATCTCAAATGCACGGGGAGCAATTGAATTATTACATGGAAAGAATACATTTATAAAAAATTCAATTAATTCTTTCAAGTTCCCCATCCTGCCCTGTTTGCATGGTATAAAATATATGGTAATTCTTTCAAGTAAAAGGGTAGTTTGTGTTTGGCTCGTGTTTATAAATACATAAAAAAAAAAATTATCCACATATTTCGAGAAATTCACAAGTATTTTCACTTATCCTTCACTCGTTTTTATCTATTTATAATTTAAATTATTTCTAAATAATTTCTAAACCTGCTTTAAGACTTAATATACATATTAACTTATAAGTTTTATTTGTATGAATTAATTATACATTGAGGCGTGAACAATAAATAATTAATGCAGAAGTTCGTTGCTTGCGGCCCCAACAATTTGTTTAGTCGAGTCCAAAGAAAATATTGATGAGGCTAGCTGCTACACATTGATGGCAAATGCATATTCAGAATTAGTGGTTTAACTTTTAAAAAATTTATGTAGTAAAATTTATATGAATAAGTCGACAAGATGACCATAATTCGATAATTTCATTTAAATATAAACTATTATCAATGTAATTAGTAAATATATATAAAAAAAATTAATGACGTGATGACAAGAGAAGTACTTACCAACTAAATTAAAATTGAGGAACATAAATTTAAATATTAACAAAGAAAGGCAATATAAAATGAATGCTTTAAAATGTCAATTGTGGAATAAAAATGCAATTGATTAAGCTAAGAACATTGTAAATATAAAATCAGCCCACAGATTATAACATAAAATTTAATAAAAAATTGTTAAAGTTTTTCAAATTCCTGATTTTCATTTTTTATAATTATTACTTGAAACGAATTTTGTTAAAATTTTGGAATTCCATCTTAAAAGATCAACCTTATTAAGAGGAGTAACACAAACCTTTATAAATTTGTCTATATTTTCATATTTATTCGATGTGGACTGAAAGAATGTGCCGGAATGGAATCACCAAGTGATTGGAAGAAG
>CAIGRN010116972.1:0-13278 GCA_903798345.1 Fraxinus anomala
TTGATCACGTGACCATATTTTCCTAAAAAATAAAAACATTTTCTTTAGGAATGAATAAAATTTTATTTTTTAGGCAATTCTCTTTTCTTCTATCTACCCATCAATAAAATATGGATAAGTAAAATATTTTCTAGATTTAAAATTAAACCAATCAAACACGTTTAGTTAATAATTTCCTTGCAAATAATTTCTAGATATTCTACCATTTGTGAACATTTCAATTTTGAATGCCTTAATATAAAAAAACACAAAGCAAGAAACTAGCTCTGGATAGGTAAAGATATAATATAAAAACGTATATACCGTCTTGTCCTATCTCCGTCCTACTACGAAAGCTCATTTTCCATAATTTCTTGAGGGCATTACATTTTGATCTGGTATACATCAATCAATGACCAAATATTCCAGACTAAACATAATGGGGAACAATGAGAAAAAATATCACAAAGAAAAAAATAATAATAATAACTATGCTACTTCAACTCCACTTGGCCATTTTCCTTCCATGGCATCCTTCTGATCATGGCCGTCGGTACAAAGGAAAGGACCTTGCCAAGGAGTCGAGCTCATAGAGAAGATGGAACCAGTGTGAACTGATATTCCTTCATTTGGAGCGATGTCAGCTTGGCAAACGGCACAAATGAAAAGTCCACATGTTTGACCATTGGAATCATCGGTACCCAGCCTACAAATAAGTTGAAATAAGCTTCGAAAAACCAACCAACTAATGGTAGATGGTGATAATAGAATCAGCTGTGTGGAGCACATACACCAGCCAAAAGACTATGGATGATATTGATAAAATTGCAAAGCAAATAAAAAATCAAAAGATAAAAGTACAGAAAATTGGATAGAATTCCATACCATTATGTGGCAAGTAATGGAATTCACAGAAAAATAGTAGGAAAAGCCTCCCTTGCTATTTATTTGGACCATCTACTAGCGATTAAGCTGGAATACCAATTATGAGAGTAATAATAAGCAAAACATAGACTAGCAAACATACAAATTGAGAGTAATTCATTAAATGATCCGTTGAAAAAATTGCAGCAGCATTCCCATTATGCCCATCAAAAATCTGAAATTTGATACATAAATTACCATCATGTCAGGTATGAAAGATCCTTCTGAAAATTGAAGTATAGAAGACTGTGATTAATGAAACAACTTACGACCAGAATCTACAGCTAAACCAAATAATTTACTTTTAGCCTAAAGTTAATAACCTCCCAGTTCTTGTTTCCTCATAATTTTAGACGTACAGCGTGTTTCGTTTACTTTAAGTTATTTATTATGCCAAACATTATTTTCAAAGTAAATTTAAAGCACTCTCAAACATGCTCAAGGTGCACTATAGATAGACAGAAAAGTACTTCCCAAAATTCATTGCGGATTGCTCTTTCCCATCAATGTAAATGGAAGTTGGCAAAAACGATCAATTTTAAACATAAAGTGTTTAACCAACCCAAATAGTGAATCACGTAAAGAGTTACATACCCCAAAAACAGAGAACGATGTTGATGGATTTCCCGTAACTCTCTGCAATCGGTCTTCATCAGAAAATAATCCTCCCCTTTCTGGGACTGAGCTGCACATCAATATCTCATGGTTGGCTTCTCCATTTTCTCCATCTTTAATTCCCTGCTTATTAGTGCAGCCAATGGCACAAGATCACAGTTATGCCTGTCTCTCTTCCCTCGATCCCATTTCCAATCCCCACCAGCTCCTTTCCAAAAACCCTCCAGTTCAACTATGCCAGGGACCCTTTTATCTTAACAAAATCTAGCTTATGTTCGTTCACATCACAGCATTTTCCATACCACTCCACAACAATGAAGAGAAGTTCAAATTCCATAGGCCTTCAAATTGAATTCACTTTTCTGGACGAAAACCGAACTTTACAAGAAACCCACTTAAAAAATCCAAGATTTCCCAAAAATAACAGAAATTTTTGACACTTTTATATGCAGTCCCAACTAAGAAACACCACTGCAACAAAAGCTAAGAATTTCCCTAAATAACCCCCAAAGATTCGAATTTTATATGCAATCACAATACACATAAACAAATATGAAGATAAGACCTCAAATCCTTCAAAGCCAAATAATATAATAAGACAATATAACAGCACCAAATAATAAAAAGATAAGATTCCAAGAGATAAACGGTGGAACGTGGGATTACCTCAAATGAAAAAGGTCTGCTTTATGTTTTGTGTTTTTCATTTTATTTTTTAACATAGAATCCGAATGAGATCTGATAGTGACTAAAAACCAAACAATTCCCACTGCGAGAGATGAAGTAATAAAGAAGGGCTCTGCTAGCAGCTTTTTCCAATAAAGAAGGGAAAATCAACGAGGGGAAAAACCAATCGCGGATTGATAACAGGGAATGAACTGTAACGCCCCGATAATCAAAGGGCTTTGGACGTGGCCCTGAATAGCAAAACCCTAATAAAAAATCAATTACTTCATTTTTTTGAAAAACAAAAATTGAGTTATAATATATGTATACAAATGAAGTAATGTTATTTAGGCTTATTGGAATTGCAATCTTATTGTATCAATGTGATGTCAAATGATAAGTGATTTAATTTCACCTTTCATTTCGTCTATCATCTAACATTATCTAAATTAGAATTGCAATTCTAAGACTACTTTTTTTTTTTTTTTTTGTACTCAGGTGTCCACCTACGGGGACTAATTCTGAGGTTTGCGATCCGACCTCTCATCGCACAGATCAAATAAATCGCGGGATGTGCCCCAAACTGCCTATCCAAGAGAACTGTCAAATTGCCGAGCTAGTCAAATACATATTGTACCTTGCCTTTCAGAAAAATTCGATCAAACTACAATGAAGTTATTATACACATTTCGGAAAATTCACTACTATTTCTCCCAAAAAATTTTGCTAATAATTTTGTTCCAAACTTTTACTCCGACACTAGATTCAAATGAAAGATTGAAAAATAAAACTAGTAAAAAATAGAAAAAGTAAAACGACACCGACTTGCTGTAAAATTACCCAACGGTCAAAATCCCAGTATTATGACAATCTACTGTTCTTAACGGCTACGTTTCTTCCATTTGATCCCACTTTCCACTTGCCTCTCTCTCTGTCTCTCTCTCTCTCTTTCCAAAAATGGCTTCTCGAATCTTCTCACGTGCTCTAATTTTCTTCTTTTCACTCATCTCCGCCTCTTTTGCGGTCCATGGCGGCGGAGGAGGGGCGGCGACGGTGGAACTGTGGTGCGTGGCCAAGAATAACGCTGAGGATGCGGCCCTGCAATCAGCATTGGACTGGGCATGTGGGCCCGGAGGAGCGGATTGTGGACTCGTTCAGAATAATGGGCCCTGCTACGACTCGTCGGACATCCAGCGCACGGCGTCGTATGCCTTCAATGACTACTTTCTCAAGCATGGCCTTACCGAGGATAGCTGTAATTTTAGTAACACTGCCGCTCTCACTTCTCTTAACCCTAGTGAGTACAGTATATACATTCTTGAGTCAATCTTTGATTTTATTATTATTATTTTTTTAATAATTTGGCTGTATTGCTGATTTTCAGGTCACAGCAATTGCAAATTTCCATCTAGGTAATTTATTGGAAAAAGTGTTGTATGAATCTCAATGGTTCTGGGTGCTTTTTTGTGAGAATATCCTGTGTACTTTTTTATGATGATTTTATTCAAATCATTAGCTTGTTATGATTGGATTTTGTTCAATTATTAAAAGAATATAGGGATCAAAGCTTAAATTTGCTAATTACAAAAACAGTGTGATATAAAGTCAAAATTTCAACCCAAAAATGGATAATTAAGTAGTTTATTATGCTTATTTATCAATGTATAGTTGAAAGAAAAAAAATCATTTCAAGATGGGTTGTGCATTGTGACTTAATTTTAATTGATGCCTATTGGCGTATGACACCGTGCTCTATGTGGATATGGAAAAACTAAGAATTGTGGATAGGTTCATTATTGAAGATAATTTTTACAGTTCAGTCCCTTTCTTCGTTCTTCCCCGTTTGTGCGCCTCCAAAACATACTAGCATCAGAGGATGTACAAGGGAGGAAGACTGGACTATGAAAATTATCTTCAACATTCATATACGATAAGCTGACTTAAACTTATAGTCAGTAAATGCACAATAATCTGGATGGGTACCTTAATTCTATGATATATGACACTATGGGATCAATTGCAATGTTGTTTTCCTGCTTTTTTTCAAAGACGATTGATGTCTTACCAATAAAAATGATGATTCACTTCTTTAGATTACTGATCTCAGAACTTACTTATGTATGGTTGTGCAGCGTAAGCACAAGTAACGTGGGCATTACAGGGTCAGTGACTGCAGGGCAAGCTAATGGAGATCTGACTAGCAGTTATTCTAATATGAACAGATTGCGTCGAGGATTATTCACACTTCCTTTATTCTTCGGGATCCTATTAATTTTCTGACAGCGGCAGTTCTTGATTATATGTATTTTGTACGTATCAAAAAATGGGCAAAAGCAAAGGCTTTCATTTGAAAAGATGTAGCCCAGGTATTCAATAGCTTTTTAATGGTTATTGGTTTGATCAATGAAATATTACCTAAATACTTCTTTTTGATCTCTAGTTAAATCATAATTATTGTTGATCCCATTCCATTTAACTTGATATGTTTCTTTGTTGTAATTTTCATTTTAAATGTGGAATCTGTTTGCTGTTTGTTGGCTTTTGGAGCATGTTTCAGTTTACTTGCTCGAACTCCGGTCATTGGGTGCCTGTTTCTACTATTTTTCATGCTTTGGTGAACAATATCACTTTATTCTCTGATTTAATTGGTTTTGGCATCTGAAATTCATGATATGTGTATTTTTTGGCGAGAAGAGACGCATTCAAAGTTTAGAAATTGAGTTCAAGAACTGAGATATCCCATTGGGTGTGGTCCTATGTAATATAAGTACAATAACTGCACTAATCAGAGTTAAGCTTTTGGTTTAGATGACGGATGAGCGTGTACAAGGAATTTTTTTTTTTTTTTTTTGTGTAGTAGACGTTAATAGCTATATCGTTGCCATCACATGTCCCCATCTGCAACATCCTGGAACTCCTAGGTATTTGAAGATACTGAAGAAAATATGAGTGAGTTTTCTTTTTAACTAAATTTTGTTCCCGGATAGAAGCAAAATATTTCTGTCTTGATTGTTTCTTTGATCTCCACGTCACTTGTGTGTTTGTTTATAATCTTAATTTTGCTGCAGTCTCTCTAGTTGCATTTGATGTCTCAATCTGCTGATAGTTTTTAATAGAAGTTGCATTTAAGTTTGACAACATGCATAGCTACCTAGTTAAGACTGTGAACAAACCCATTTTTCTAAAAATAATTAACTAATTTTTAATTTTGACTTATAATCAATTACAACGAACAAATCCCTTTTCCAAGCCCAAGAATTCTCTAAGACGCAAACAATAAATTACTCAAAATCAATTTTACCGACCGCATATTAATTTTCACAAAAACCCAGTGATAAACATATAGAATGACTAAATATTTTAATATCTATATGTATGTATTGGTTTCCTGTACCTTAATTGCTGTATAATTACTGTCTCTCAAGATCTGGTAAACCATCTTCTCCACATGATCTAATTCTCCCCGATGATCTTTCCCTACTAAGAATTCTTCTGAATGAACTTAACCTTGAGTTTGAACCACTAATTCTGGCTGATGATTGTGTTCCACCACCCAACGACGATGACCTCCCTTCCAGTGGTGGAGCTGAAGGTGGTGCTCCTCCCACTCCAGCTGTGCCGTTAGGTGCCTCAGCCACCACTATCCTGGGTTCAGCCTCTGTGCGACAAACAGGACAAGTAGAGTTTGAACTAAACCATTTATCTATGCACTCTGCATGGAAAGTGTGCTTGCAATTTGGCAAAGTCCTAGCTATTTCACCATCCTCCAACATGCTCAAACAAACTGAACACTCCAACGAAGAACCCATCTGATCATCATTATCATTTCCATTTGTTTTCTTGTACACAAATACAGGCAGGGAGGCCATGACTGATGGGTCGAGGCCGGTTGTCAGTGGCTCGGTTGGGGCAGCGCTTATGATGAAGCCTAAGTTGAAGATGCCGGTCTGTCCTCGGGCCTGGCGGCGGCGAAGGAGACATCTTACATATATATGGAGGATTGTGACAAGTACAACAACAACTGATAATGAAATTATGACTGAGAGCATAATCTTACTGTTAAAATCGTAATTGCTTTTACGATGAGTATAGGGTTTTTCATTGAGATCATCATCTAAACCCATTGTGAATTTTGGATGTGGTGTCGGAGGAGCATGGAAATGGTTGGTAACTATGATTTAATTAAGGTTGATATGGTTTATCTTGAATGTTTCGTGGAAGATGAAACTAAGGATGCAATACTTTGACTAGGGAAAATTGACTTTGGACTAATTTAATTATTTTCTCCTCATAATGCATCATGCATCTAGAACAATTAACATACTTGTACAAAATTTGTTGACAAAATGAGTGTAGCAAAATCTAGGTTATTGATTTCAAAAACCTCATTGGCCTAAATGTTGTCAATACATATTTTGTAAATCAATTTTGTCAACATATTTTGTACACATAACATAATTCCATCTAGAATAGTTAATTCAATGGTTCAACCCAACCGGACTCAATCGGAACCAACTTTACTAAAGCTTGGCTCATTGTACCGAGAGACCTCATAGGGACATCTTTCTAGATATGTCACCAATCGTCGCACCCAATACGTAAAAAGGATTGGAGCTACACGACGTTTTAGTTGTACTGTTCTATGTTGTCTAGCTTAATTATTACATCAGTTATGCTATTATTACATAATAACACATGATGTGGTGAGATGTGATTGGATTAGAATTTCTTCAACCAAATAAAATAATAATTATCTACTCTCTTTTTGACATTTTATCTGTATGTAAACTATTGTGCAACTTTATTATGTACAAATAGTATTATTTTTATTAATTTAAGATTTCGCATTCTAACTATGATTTTCTTCCACAAATTTTAAGGAAAAACCAAATGCGTGTGTAAACCGTTTCTAAACACAATAATTAGGATATTGCAAAAGTCTCGCGATGATAGAAGTCAAAGTCTAGCATTCATAAGTCAACAATTTTGTAGGAACGGCATTCAAAAATTCATACTCTAAAGATGTAATGCCACGACACGAGATAAGTTTTAGTTGTACCAAAAAATCAAACTCATTGAAGAAAATATTGAAAGCGTGTGATCACGTTAAATCAGATATAGAATATAAAATAATGACGCATAGTATTATTCTATTTTTTCATCACAACGATGAAAGATCATTGAGAGTAAAACTAAATAATGACCCGAATGCTAATTATTTAAATAATTGGTTGGTTCTATATTTATCTCCTTCTCGTATCATTCTTCTAGTTTTACATTTTTTTTTCCTTTTTTGGGTACCTCGTAGAGGTTGACCGCAACTCTATTATATCTTTTCTAGTTTCAAAGATTTCCGAGCTAATTGGGCTTTAGTGGAGTTCTATTCGAAGTGCGGTTGACTAGCTATGTATCTTATGAGATTGAAGACTGTGTCGTTGAAGTATTTGAATTTTTTGATGATGAGTTATTTCCTATTCCTCCCACATTCCAAGAACAAATATTTTCCCACGTCTCTCATTTTCGAGACCTCCATTTTTTCATTAAAGTTTCCAAATGGAGTACATGGTCATTTGCATCCAAACAAAATTTCTCCCACCAGGAGATAGGGAAGATCTGACACAAGTGCGAAATTCGATTGTTTGAGGAGTTTGATCCGACATTTACTATCAAGATGCTTTTTTTTTATTCGAGGCTGACTATAAATTGTACTAGACCATGACGATTAATAGCTTCTTGAGAATGAAGATTATTTTCGTAGACCGAAAGTGAAAATGAATTTCCCGCATAGATTGAAAATTTCTGAAACACAAACAATTGAAATAAAGAGATTATCCCATCAAATTCTCACAATGAAAGCATTGGAAACTTCAATGTTTTATGTAGAGGAGGTTAAGGTTGTCGTCTACCTCTACAATTCCTCAGTCCAATTCTTGGATTTTCAGTTACCCTCTTCTGTTTCTTCCATTACTTTGAATAATCGAAAGCGAAAAGCCGCTGATGAGAAATTGATTCAATGCAGAAAGGAGTTTAGATAGTTACATTGGGTTCTGCGGCTTATACAGAGAAGAGGCAGATGAATCCATTGTTCCTTCGAGAATTTAGTGCATTTATCAATTTTTATTCATAAAAGATGAGTTTCTTTCAATTTATAAAGACAACATTTTTCAACTGGATGTCTTTTCGACTGAGGCAGAAATACATAGTATTTATTTTAAATAGGTGGACTAAGGGCATGATGAACAAATGGAAAATAAATATGAGGACAAAATGAGAAATTGAATGTCTTCACACATTCCTTTTTCACATATGGTAAATAATTTAGCATTGTACAATTCTTTGCAATGTTTTCTTTCTTGCCTAGGCATCTTTGTCCATGTAGACACGACTTTTCTATAACTTTTGACGTTTCCTTTGTTGAATTTGTGTGTTTATTTGCCCAATGATTGAATCCTATGCTATTATTAGTAACAACATTGTTATAGAAGAAAACACTCTTTTTGGATTCCCATAGGATATTTAAATCAAATTTTCAATCTCTTTAAAAATTCGAACAAATTAAATTAATAGAGATTACAAAGGATCAAAGTAATCAAATTTTCTATATACCTTATATGTGCATCATAAAACGCCATAAAAATGTTGCATGTTACTCGGATATCCTACTCAATCTCTAAAACATTGGAGAAATCAAATTATTGACGTGGACTGTGAATATTTTTTTTAATGTAAATAATCGTTGGGTTTGAACTATTTTTATTTTTTATATTTTGAATTTTATTATTCAGAATTTGTATTTTTAAATTTTTTAGAATTTATCAATTTTATTTTGTGAATGTTTTTTTAAAATTTTAATTTTTTTAATTTTAAAATTTTATTAGTTAGATTTTATTTTTTTATTTTTTAAATCTTTAATTTTATAATTCAATTTAAATTATATTTTATTTAAACGCCCGTTTTTTCATATTTTGAGTATTTTTAGAATTTTCACTAAAAACACTCAAAACGATGAAAATGTGTTTTGAGTTTTGTGATATAAATTTATCCTTATTTTCGAAAATACATTTTTAGAAATAACATACCAAACATGTTTTTTATGTTTTGTAAAAATGAAAACGACTTGAAAACGCGTCATTAATATTCTATGAAATTTCATTGGAAATTTTTTTAAATATTTTGGTAGAATAGTCTAAGGTGTATATATTCAGACCATTGTTATATACATATCTATATATTCACACCATTTTTATAAACTGTACCACCATTGTTATATATCTATTTCACCACAATTCCTCATAATCATTTCATATTTTAAATCATTGCTATCAATATGCAATGTCAAATTTTATTATCTGTTTTGATAATACCAGCAAATTAGCCACCATTGTTTTAAATTCTAGAAAATCACGAAAAAAAATAATTCTAGTAGAAATTCAAATTTTTGTTTTGATAATCTTAGCAAAAAATCAAAAAAGAAAAAATAATCCCAACAAAAAAACTCAAATAATTCGAAATGAAATTTCTTGCCCATACTACTTGATTTCAGAAGTCATATTATGAAATAACCCGAACACAATTTAAGAATATTTCAAATATTGAATTCGTCAAACCCACAATAAAATGCAATCCTTACTTTTTCAATTTTTTCTTCATATATTTCTATGTTTGTATGTGTATGCTCTAATATGGCGTCTCTTCCATTATTGTTATAGCTTTAGTTAAAGAGAATATTTTATGAATATTAGGGTTTTATAAAAATGTTAAAAAGAATTTAATAAAAATATGTATTAGTGGCCGAATTTAGAGCAATATATTTTTATTTAATTTTATATATGTCTATTTAAGTAAATTTAAGTAAGTTTAAAAATATAATGTAACTACATATATATAACAATGGTGAATGTAAATAGCTACTCCCAATTTTATTACTTGTAACAAAAAAATGGTTGAACAAAAATTAATTTACATTTATTAGCATTATATTTATCTAATTTACTAGGACAAAATTCTGCAAATTTATTTATTTAAATCCACCTTGATCTAATTGAGATATTCAATTCAATACTGAATAGAAAATCTTAAGACCATGTTTGAATAAGTTATAAAGGCATGAGAATATTAAGAAAAAAAAAAATCTACCAAGGACAAATTTGCCATTTTAATTTAATACAATAACGACAACAAAGTAACTGTATATTGACTTGTCCTAAATTTTATCCATTTATTTTCTTTAAATATTGCTGTTGTTAGCTATATATCTATGTGCTTATGATTAACATATCATTATTCGATTAGAATAAAAAAGTTTATTTATTTTTCCGTTTTGGTTAATAAATTCAAAAAACCTTTCACCTTCAATTTTTATTTATTATTTATGGCAAAAGTTCATTATAATTTTTTATCGACTTTCTCGTTCTTGAGGTATTTTTTGCCAGCAAAATTTACGACGAACTTACTTGAGAACGTGTATTGTTTCTTTTATTTTCACAAGAAAAGAAATTACTTAGAAATTAAAATATTAACTTATTTTGACTAATTCCCCTCCCTGTCTTAAAAAAAATAAAAAAATTATTATGTATCAAAAAGTAATTTCAAACTTCTATTTAATGAATTAAGTAGTTTAAAAGTATAGTTTTAATTTTTAAAAAGAGCAAAAGCTTCGGATGTGCTAGGTAAATTGTTGTCAAACGACTTCTCGATCAATGATGTTAAATCATTAATTATTCAGTCGGTATCGACCAATGATTAAAGTGAAATATCGACACATATTATTAAATTAATTACTCACAAATTATTTCTAAGTCACAAATAAAAAATTTTATGCATCACAATTTATTTTATTTGTCATAGATAAAAAAAATATATGTCACAGTTTATCTATCGGTTACATATTTTCAAATTTGTTGGTCACAAATTATTTTTTAATCACAAATTATTGAATGTTAAGGTTGCGGTTTAATGGTTAATCACAATAAAACAAATAGTTGGTCACATACACCAAACACCCCACCCTCGATCCCGATCCACCACCAATACTTGGTCACAAATTAAACAAATAATTGGTCACAAATGTTATTCCACTACCGCTCCCACCAACAACACAACACCACCATCGCCGCCACCAACTCATCACAACCACCACCATCGTCGCCAACAAATGAAACGCACCACCACCGTCGTCGGAAACGACGCCATGACTATCACACACATCGCCGCCACCACCCACAAAAGCCTACTCCAACACCACGCACCACCTCCACCTACAACTCCAATCAACCATCACCTGCTAAAATCGGGGATTTATTCCAACACTACCATACCCACAGAAACAACCCAACCATCGTGCGAAAAATCCCTAAACCACCGTCGCCACCATACCAACCAGAAACAGATGCAGAAGAGGAAAAAAAGAAATGACGATGGCTCAAGTGTCGCTACTGATGATGGGGGAGGTGATGTGCATCGCGCATGGTGGCAGGTACTGCGCCGTCGCCAGCGCACACGAGCACCGTGAAGAGACGTCCCATTCAACACAAAACTCAAACGCTACAGCCATCACCACCACACCTCCGCGTCGAAAAAAGAGAAAAGAAGAGAGAGAAGGCGGATCAGAAAATAGAAAGCCGTTCTCAGTAGCGTCTGACACAAGCAGCGTCGACCGACGCATCTCTTTCATTGCCAGTTGCCGAAGTTTGAATGGGTCGAAGGGTTGCTGGAGAGAGAGCAATGAGAGAAATGAAGAGGGAGAAGATGAAGAGAAATGAAGAGAGCATGGAGAGAAATGAAATAAAGTTAGGGTTTGAGTGGGTATAATATTTAATTATTAATTCAATACCTGAATTTTGATTAAAAAATCTTCACACCTGATTTTTGCACTTTGAAGTTTAAACACCTGAATTTATGTATTTTTCACTAATTAGAACTACTCATGGCCCAATTCACTATTCTTTGGACGACTTTTGGTTGATAGCCCATTTAGAACTATCTATTTGTTCTTTGGGCCTAACTATTACCTAATCTAAAAGCCTACTATATTGTTATATATGTGAGTCCCCTTTTTTGGCTTGTGGCCGTGTGTGAAAGTGAGTTATTGGTTGCCCTTCATTGAGTAAAAGCAGGTTGCCCCACCTTGAGTGAAAAGCAGGCCGCTTCTACTTCGTGCTTCTACATTCTGTCTTATGCGTTCTCTCTCGTTTTTCATTCCCTTTAGCCTTTGTGGCTGCAATATATAATTACATACCTTGTCCTTTGTGGGATATACCAAGCAATTGGGATCAGGGGATTGTAGGTTGGTTTTGGGTGTTGAAAATTCGTGGTATCGATTCGATATTCATATGAAATACTGAGCTCGAAAATCTTGGAGTCAATATTCCGCTCAACATGATGCTTACCATTGTACATACTACATTGAAAGTGCTTTAGTTTTTGGATTGTTAACGAACAAGATTATTAAAGAATTGTGATTAGTTTTTTAGTTCATTTTAAAAATTATTATTATAAGTTGGAGAAAAGATAAAAAGTAGAATTTATACATGTAAAATTCAATTTTTTTCCATTTTCCTTTAAAAACTTGAAAGACCCTTTTACCTTTCAATTTTGATTAAAAAAAAATTAAAAATATTGAAATTCTCTTCGATCCGAAGAGTATGTTATAAAATCTTCATTTGATCAACTTTTTTTCCCCTCTTGAAGGCTTTTTGGCCCGCAAACTTTATAACGAACCTTCTAGAGAAAAATTTATTAGAGAATAATTAATCTTCCATTTCATTTTCCTTGAGACTTTTTTTTTTTAATAACTAAAACCAATTTTGGTGACATGAATTACAATAAATATGAAAAAGCTTTCCCTATCAAGAAACAGGAATATACTGAATGGTTAAATATCCCTCTTTATGGACTTTGCTCGAGAGAATTTCCAGCTCCTCGTTGCTTTCATATTCGCTTTTTGTTCACGAAAATATATTTCGGATTAAAATTGTAAAATCTCAAAAATTTTAAAATAAAATTTTATATGTTATATATAATATATTTTTAATATTTTTTTTTTAAAACGAGGACTAAAATGAAATAGATTTAAATTCATATCTTATTTGAGCC
>CAIGRN010116987.1:1016-14591 GCA_903798345.1 Fraxinus anomala
AAAAAAAAAAAAAAAAAATCATCTCTCTCACTAAAAAGTCAACTCGTCGGACGGTGAATTTGACCACAAATTGAGCAACTTCATCTGTCCACATATTGAATAACTTCAACTCTCATGTGCAGATTATTGTTTTCAATCATGGTTTCAATAGTGTTTTAGATAAATTATTTTTTTAATTAAAAGCAGTTTTCCAATCAAGCATACAGAAAAAGTAAGGGGATTTCATGTCTGGAATTTTCCAAACACTAATTTCAACTACCGGTAACGAATGTAATGGATTTGATATTCGAATTTGTCCAAGTATGTTTCGTTCATTGAAATTCATAAAGGCAGAGGTACATCTCTTATGAAAATCATTACTATTTTTTACTTCTTGTTAAATTTATGCCGAAAAAATCTATATTTAACAGTTTTAGTTTTTTAATGTAACCATTAAATTTGTACTTACTCCTAATTAAAAGAGAAGTTATGGACATCATACTAAGAGGAAGAAGTCAGCGTGTGAGAGGTCACAAGTTGTGAAATATGGAAAGTGTAGTGGATCTGGTCATAATCGTAGGACATATAACAACATGGTTCGACTAAGCCATAAAGAGAGAAAATTGAAAGCAAATGAACAATGAAATTGCAACACCCCCCAAATTTAGATACCTAGATTTGGAGATATTATAATTTAACTTTCTCTTAAAAACATAAATGCGAAAAACGATCAAATTTTTTTGTGAATAAGAAACATCGATGACTTATTATTTTAAAATAATTTGTGCTTAATAAAATATAGAACAATTAAATCGAATGTTAACTTTAATTACAAAAATAGAATCAACATTTAAATATGATAGTGTTGAGTCCACGTCATCATCTCGAATCATCTTGCCTTTATCACCTGAAATTTTTGGGGATAATGTGGAATGAGCCAACGCCCAATAAGCAAACCTCATACATATGATGCATGTTTATAATATGCATATGACTTACTTTAAGATAAAAAAACATTTCTCAATATATATCACCTTTTATTTCTTTATAAACTTAACATTAAAGTAGCGAGTTCATTGGTATATCGCCTAGCCAATCAAAATTCAGTGGGTAATTATTACTTGGAACTCGGTCGAGTCCTCAATGTAGAACAACAAAGCGGTTAACATTAATGTTATCATTGAATGTTGAACATTGGTTGGGTACACCGGTTCCCCACATCTCATTTCCCACTCACCTTTCATGATATAGACATACACCTAGTAATGAAACATTCAAAAAACATATTTTTAAAAACATTTCTTGACTCATTGAAATTTGGAAACTTTTTATTTTTTGAAACTTCATATATGCTTATGAATGCATTGGTATGTATGAATGTGTCATGAGAAGTATTTATGACATAAAAAATAATGATCAAATATCATATTTACGTAAGAATAATTTAAATAATATATTTATACATTTAACCATATGACGTACACATGAAAATAAGAGGAGGTTTACTTATCTTGAATTCTAGCAATTTACTATTAGAATGACAAGTGGACATATCCCTAACCGCTCACAAAATCAACGTGACAAAAGTCCTAGTTCATGATCAATTATTAAAATAAATTTTCTAATTAACTCACCATTAATTGATATTATTGTATTAAATAGATAATATATCATCTTAAGTGTCATTTTAAAATTATCAACTTTTCTTGCACAGTAAACTTATCTCAATGAAGAATACTTTTAACTTCGCATGTTAAAAAGTTAGCTCATGTTTGAGTCACATTAAAATTTTCATTCTTATTCTTCTACTCATTTTCAACCACACATTTTTCAATAAAATAATATTTTTCATCACATCAATAATTTTTCTTTCTTTTTCAACCACACATTTTTCATCAATCTATTATTTCAANTTCATTCTTATTCTTCTACTCATTTTCAACCACACATTTTTCAATAAAATAATATTTTTCATCACATCAATAATTTTTCATGTTTGGCTACATGGCAAGCAATCATATGACAAAAGTAGGCATACAAAGGACCAAACCAATAATTAAAATAGTAAATTAGTAAAATTGGAATTCTTTGAAAACCATAAAGGAAGTGATAGGTAATGATCAATTCAATATACTAGCATGTGGTTCAAAAAATGAAAGGATAATAATAAAAATACATATACATAAC
Organism: Fraxinus anomala; assembly: GCA_903798345.1. Lineage (NCBI taxonomy): Eukaryota > Viridiplantae > Streptophyta > Magnoliopsida > Lamiales > Oleaceae > Fraxinus > Fraxinus anomala. The sequence goes on from CAIGRN010116987.1 coordinate 3,183, forward strand.
ATTTAAGTGTATACACGTTTGTGTGTGTGTGAATGGAACAGACAATTATTCATATGATTCAAATCATATGAATAATTAAGTATGCTATACAATTGCACCTTCATGGTGAACCTCTGTATCAAAAAGTGTTATACTGACTATATGATCCGTTCGGGGTTACAGTAATTTACAGCAATTTCAAAAGTTAGGCCCTTTGTTGACACGATATGTTGGTGTGTGGGCTAGAATACCGTGATTTGCTGATGAATTCTATCACTCCGTATATTTGGTATCAGAGCCATATTGTTATCTTACTCATATAAGGATAATTTATGTTATCAATTACTGGAAAAAACTAAGAAAGAATGTTTTTTAATCATGTCTTCTTCAGAAAACTCTAATTCTTTCTCTTTGTCTAAATCCTCTTCAGTATCTTCTTCTTCTTCTTTTAGAAAATCTGATGCCTCTAAGATGGAATATCTCTATCAGATATCTTATCTTTCTGGATAAAGTCCCACTCACAGATCTTTCTCTTGTAAATCCATACCTACCATATACTATACCTACCATATACTAAACCCCGTCAGTCTATATCCAAAACTATCCGTAGTATTATTTATCCTCAAAAATCCCAAGCTAAAGAATTTGTTCAAGCCACAAAGTTTGATCAACATCTCATGTCTGCTACAGAAAAGGAACAGTTTGTTACACTTGAATTACCATCACATCTTCCTAGACTATGGTTATCAAAAGGCTATACACATCTCCACTTTGGAGCTGTCAGATTTGCCTTAACCCTTCATGGAAGAAAATGTCTCCCTATAGTTTCAAGAATTGCCTTGCTTGATACTCGTTTCACTGAGTACCAGCATGCTTGCATAGGAACTGTTGAAACAACTCTAAATGCTGGAACTGTTCTAGTGACCATGTTTCCAAACTTCAATATGCCCATATCTGATCTACAGTTACTTTCAGCTTTGAAAGTTCAAGTTCAAATAGTTGGCGCTGTACCATCTTCTGTCACATATGCTGCCACTATTCATTATCAGATGGTGTACATAATTCAAAATCATTCCCTTGATTTTGCACAATCTCAAGGAACAGATGATGCTCTACTTCTTCATGTAGAATCAGATCATGTACCTAGTTGTACATATGTGCCTAGACAAATTTCTAGTCTAGAATTGTTCAAACTTATTCCTGAAACTTGGATAACGAGCTATGAGCAAACTCATAAAGAGAATAAAAATTCTGCTTTGATACAGTCTAAAGAACATTTTTTAGAAAAAAAAAAGGTCTAATGGTGATGTTGAGATTGCTTTCAAAAGGAAAGTTGCACCAAAGAAATTCCTACCCAATTTGCATATTCAAACCAAGATATTCCTATTCATGCATTTGATGCAAGTGGAAGGCCAATATACAGCAAAACAAATGACTCTGGTCTTTTTTTTTTTTTTTTTTGGATGTTTGCAATTGTTCTAATTGCTAGGTAGCAAATATTGATGATGATATGCCTTGTCAAAGGAGAAAAGCAAAACGGAGTAGTCAAAGAAAGTTGCATGAAGTTTTCTACAAAAATGATCCAGAAGTTGGATTGCTTGGAGAACCCTCTGGAAAATTCGACTATTATGTCAAATATACTCCACCACCAAGAAATGATGATCCTATTATTTGAGTAGAAGTATAAGTATGCTCTGCAGTTGCACTTTCATGGTAAACCCCTGAATCAGAAAGTGTTATACTGACTATATGATCCGTCCATGATTTCAGTAATTTACAGCAATTCCAAAAGTTAGGCCCTTTGTTGACACGATATATCCGTGTGTGGGCTAGAATACCGTGATTTGCTGATGAATTCTTCTACTCAAATCTTACTTCATATCATTCAAACTTATAATTACCTCATACTTTCTAAAACCAAGAAAGAACTGAAGAGTTTAGAAGAACGTGATTAGAACACACTGGAATTTTATTTCTAAACTTCGATATTTTACAACGAAGAAGAGCTCTCCTTTTATTGAGGAAGAAGAGCATAACAAACAAAAGAGACTTGTGCGTTTTTTCGACAAGATGGACACGCGACATTATTTTACAGACTTATCTTTCTTTTATAAAAGAAAGACTTATCACAATAATTTTCACTAACAAACAAGTGACTCAACAAACAAACAAACAACTTTGTAAAAAAAAAAAAATTACTTTAATAAAGCAGATATTGCTTTAAAAAAGTAAATCATCTCGTGATATTGTGTTGTCTTTTTATGATTTGTCATGGTGTGCCCAAATTCATTGAATCTTCTGGTTGTAGAGGCTATTCATACTGATTCAACCATGGTTCTTGAATTTGAGTGTCTGTCGGTTCTTTGTTATGTTCTTGTAAAATTTTCATGAGTTCTTGTTCATCAATTTCATATGGATCTTGTGAATCTTGAAATTATTCATTCTGACTGGTTCCTGTATCTATTGATTTTTTTTCTTCCTTTTTTTTCTGACTGATTGCTTGATTCTGCTTTTTCTTTTCCTTTTTCATTTTTCCCTGGGTAGTCATATTGAGGGCCCCAAGTGCCTGCTTTTATTTCATTTTCAATTCTTTCAATTTCTTTTTCAAGAAATTCTTTTTCTCTATCTACACTGCGATACAAGGTGTTAAGAAGTTGTCTTGCGATTTTCATTTATTTTTTCTTTAGCTGGTTTCCTTCTGGAGTTCTTTCTGAATATCTAGATGTTTCTCCAAAACTTTGTGTAGGTCTTCCAAGATACAACTGTCCCCATTGATATTGAAATGCATAATCATATTCTGGGTCACTTACTATATAAAATCTTGGGAGATGTTTCTCTTGGTACATCTGGTTATCCTTTGCAATTCTTTAAGGGTATTCCACTGGCAAAGCTTCCCATGGTGCATCATCTTTATAATCTGACAAAATCTGTGGAGGAATAGTTTGGTTGATTTCCCCCATTTTCCTTTGAAAATCTCGAAAGTCATGAGGATAACGTTCCCAATTTTGATGCATGTTGAATGGTTAAACTATATACTCCTTAATATGAGAAAAATGAGCATATGTTCCTGCTTCAGCGAAATATCTCTGTCTTTGAAAAATTAAAGTCACATAAACATTTTTTTTAGAAGTTCCGAAATCTTTAAATTTCAAAGAGAATACTTGAAACATTTTTATCCAGTGAGAGATTGGATAGAACTATTAAAATTTTTTTTTTTTGCAAAATGATCAATGGTTCTAAACGGAAAATTGAAGCTCATTTAACAGAATGTATCAAGTGCATCTGAAACATTAAAATAAATTCCAACTTGCCAAAGCTCTAAAAGATACCATAAAAAAAAGTGTTTCTTTGAAAATTTTAGTGAAATGTGCTTTGGATCAAAACAGAAAAGTGTAAAAAATGGGTAGTCTTGATGAAATCCATGACCCCTAAATGTTTTAATTATAGTCTGTCTAATCACAATGGATTGGTATTTGAGCATGAGATCCCTGTATCTAGATTTGAGAGTTTTGGTTCTTATAAGCTCATTGATTTCAGGAGGAAATGGATCTAGGGAAGGAAATGGATTTGAACATTTTGCACTCATCATATAGATGATTGGAATTGAGGGAGGAATGATTTGAGAAATTTTTTGTCTAGAAAGAAGATCTGGTAGAAGATTGTGTTTTCCTTTGATATGTTTGACATCAAAGTCAAAGTTTGAAAACCATTATGCCCATTTGAGAAAGTTGTGAATTCGGAATTTGTTCTCTCTTAAAAGAAAGTATTTTTGGAAAAGTTGTCATATCCATTTCTACCAAGAATTTGTGTCTGATGAGGTGGAACTGGAATTTTTCAATTCCTCTTTTTATTGCAAGTATCTCCTTGAAAGTAGAATGATTATACTTCTCTGATTCTGTGAATGATCTACTTTTGTATCCACATATACGTCTCTTTCCATCCTTTTCTTCAAGTAATACTGATGCCCAAAACAATCACTTACATATGTTTGAAAGATTCATTTTCCATCAGTAGGTATTTGTAAGGCTGGAAGATCTTTAACCATTTGCTTGATGGTTTGAATTGTTTGAGTTTGATCCATCGACTAAGAGGGATGAATCTGTTTAAGTATAAGCTGCAATGGTCTTATGATTGATGAAAGATGATCAATAAAATCTGCCATGTAATTGACAACTCCGAGAAATTGTTGAACTTCCTTTCTAGTCAATTTTTCATCTGGAAATTTAAGAAATTCTTGACCAACATGAGGCTTTAGTGAATATTGACCACCTTTAATGTGCATTCCCAAGAAATAAACTTCCTTGGCACCAATCATCATTTTCTTCTGAGAAAGCATAATACTATAATGCTTAACAACATCTGTGAATCTGGAAAGCAAATTGTTGTGAGAGTCTTCATCTTCAGAGAATAACAAGATATCATCAATATACACAAAAGCTGTATCCAATAATGGATCAAATATTCTTATCATTGCTTTCTGAAAGATAGAAGGGGCAGTCTTTAAACCAAAAGGTATCACCGTCCATTGGTAATGATAGTTTGGAATACAAAAAGCTATTGTGTCTTTCTTCAGGTTTAATTCCCAGCTGCCAAAAACCCCCTTTAAGATCAAATTTTGAGAAAACATTTGCTTGTGATAGGTTTGCAAACATTATTTTTCTCTCTGGAAGAGGAAACTTATCATCTACAAGAAAAGCATTCAACGGCTTGTAATCAATAACCAATCTAAGTTTTCCCCAAACTTGTTTACTTCTTTTATTGATATAGAATGCTTGACATGCCCATTGTGAAGTTTTTGGTTCAATAAGACCTTCATCTTGTAGTTGGAAAAGTTCATTTATGGCTAATTGAAGATGTTCTGGGTTCATTCCAAGATGACTGGCTTTTGTGGGGTTGATATCTTCATTTCTTTTGAATGGAAGAGAAATAAAGAAATCTGGGTTTTTCCAAAGTGGGTTTGTGCATTTAGTGAGGAAATCTGAATGAGATTCTGCACAACAATCTCAGATAAGGACATCTGTAAGATTTGGAATGGTAATGGTAAAGTATGTGGTCATTTGTATGTAAGACTGAAAATATGACTTGTATCTGATACCTTTTGGATGAGGAATAGCATTCTTTTCCCACAATTGTTTGATAATATCCCATGCAATGATAAGATCTTTACCAAGCAAAGAGGATCTTAGTAATTTGTGAGAAATACCAAGTTCCGGGAAGAATTGAATTGTGACCGGCTTGTTGATTATTTCTGTTGAAAAACTTTCTCCATTTGCAACTTGAAAAGTCTATTGATAACTTTTCCAAATATGATCAGGAAGAATGGTAGGATTAAGAATTGAACATGCTGCACCAGTATCAAATAGTGCTGCAACTGTTATGGGTCTTTCATACTTTCCTGTAAAAAGCTTAACTTCAAGCATGGGTACATGAATGGATGAAAAGATAGGATTAACAATTTGCATTCCATAGCATTCTTCTGTATCGATAATTTCATCAGTAAGAGCAAAGACAGTTTCTTGAGATTGTTCATCTTGCTCAGAAAAGAGAGACTCTAGATCATTATCTCCATAATCAATCTTAGTAGCTGTGAAGATTTGATGGAGGATTATGTCCTTCTTTTTGTTATGACATGCTTTTGCAAAATGACCTTTCTTTCTACAGATAAAACATCTGTTTCCTTTCTTTTTGGAGAATTTTTGCCTGAAAAATCTTTTCTTTCTTCTGAAAGGGTTGAGAGAATATTCTTCACGGGAAAACTTCATTCTCATTTTATGAAATTTTTTCTTTCCTTGACAATCACAATCTTTCAAAGAACGGTTACACTTGATTTTTAAATAAGGCTTATCACAAGCCTTCTCTAGTTTTCTTCCTGTAGCATTGACGTCTTTGAGGAAACCATTTTGATTGCAAAGCTTCTTCAATGTTTTCATGATCCAATTATGAAGTTCACCAAAAGATGTAGCATTAAGATGTCCTTTCAACTCCATTGTTCTCAAAGTTTCCTGACCAAGTGGCTGAGGAATAGACTCCAAATAAGCTTGTTTGATGTTAGTATCATTCATTCCACCAATAAGATAGTATCTTTGAGCAGCATTTCTGAAGTACTTTTCAAGATCTTTAGGATTGTAAGAGCAACATCTTAGTTTGAAGAATTCCTCTCTAGCAATCTCCTTATCATGGTCTGACTTTTCACAAAATTCCCAATATAAGGAATTCATAAAAGCATCTGTAGTGTTTGACTCCTGGTAAAACTGAAGTTGTCTGTATTCACCCATTGAATTATACCAATCTCTGAGAAATCCTGTAATTCTTGCTAGAAAAGCTTTTATGACCTTTGTATGGGTCATGTTTGGCTTTTGAAGTTTTGCAGTACACCAGGCTTTCATTTCTTGTAGTCTGTATTTCCATTGTGATGGGGAATTATCATCAAAAGTGAATTTTGGTGAAAAATTGCCATTCGAATAGTAATTATTTGTCACATGAGCTTCAAGCATATTTTCATCAAATATTTATGATTCATCAACAACTGGTGGTTGAGTTTGAGATTGACCTGTTTGTGTTGGGTCAGCCACATAGAAATGAGGTTTTCATTGTCAGACTCATCATAGGAATTTTCAGAAGAGTTGTTTCGAAACTTGTGTCATTTGTTATGGTATGAACATGAAGTGATTGATTGTTTTCATTGTGAATTTGTTGAAGAAAGGTAGAAATTAGGTTTTTGATCATCATTTGAGGTTGTTTTGAAAGATTTGATGGTGGGAGTTCTTGAGAAGAAGAAGTTTGAGAAGATAAGGGTTGTGTTTGTCGAAGGGTTGTTCTGATCTTTTTAGTAGGCATTGATGCTTTCTTCTTTTGTTCCCATTCTTCAGGAGTGAAGAGTGTGTAAGTAGATCCTTGGTAAGTAGAAGTGTATGAATGTCCTGTTTGGGAAGATTGTGTATTGAAAGATGAAGAAGGATAATATGGTGTTGAAGGTGGAATCATTGGGTTTGACTCAAGAAAAGATAATTGAATTTTCAGATGTTTGATTTCTCTTTCTTGAGCATCGACAGGTATATTATTTTGTAGACGGTTCATTATATCGGTGTGTAAAGCTTCAATTCTTTGTTTACAAGCTTGAAGGGGGGTAAGAATAGTTTGAGTCTGTTTTTGTAGAGTCCTTTCAATCCTCTGCTGACTTTGATCAATCTTTTTTAACAAGACATTTTGTTGTACTGCATTATTTGATTGCCAATTCAACGTTGCTTCAACTGCTGAAAGAGGTTGCACTGATCCATCTAATTTTCTGGTGCTAGGATTTTTGATTTTCCATGAGTAGACTGACTCATTTCAAAAGTTTCCAAAGGGGGAAACTCATCTTAAGTAGGTGGATGGAACATCATCATGGGAAGAGAAGATGATGGTGGATTATTATCCCAATCCCATTTCTTATAATACCTGCTGCAATCATCATCATCATCTCAACCAGTAAGAATGATAGGATCATCATTTCTTGGTGGTGGAGTATATTTGACATAATAGTCAAATTTTCCAAATGGTTCTCCAAGCAATCCAACTCCTGGATCATCTTTATAGAAAGCTTCATGCAACTTTCTTTGACTACTCCGTTTTGCTCTTCTCCTTTGACGAGGCATATCATCATCAATATTTGCTACCTGGCAATTAGAGCAATTGCAAACATCCCAAAAAAAATGACCAAAGTCATTTGTTTTGTTGTATATTGGCCTTCCACTTGCATCAAATGCATGAATAGGAATATCTTGGTTTGAATATACAAATTGGGTAGGAAAACAGGGAGGTTTCTTTGGTACAACTTCCCTTTTGAAAGCAATCTCAAATTCAAGCACAAGAAAGACATCAAGATAAACTTTTATTAGCAAGTCTTAAAATCCACGAAGATGAAACGGTAGAAGAACGAGTATTTTCTTGGTTCAAATAAATAAAAGAGGAGACTTCATTTTGAAATGAAATGTTTACTATTAGGAAGGGTATAAACTTCTAATAACATATCCACTATAAAGGGAAAGTTTTTGCTACATAATTAATAAAATCTCGATTCTTTGATTTCATTAGTCTACCAAAGCTTAAGTTCTTGCTTAATTATTAATCAATTTAAGTACATCCCATTTGCTTATTATAAAAATATGAAAGTTTCCAAAAAGATATTTGAGTTTATTTACTTAAAAATGGCAAGTCATAGAACTATAATCCTATATTTTAGTTTCATTTTGATAGAATTATATACACATTATAATTAATTCTTCTAAGTACGTTGATCATGTAGGACGTCAAATGTACATTCTACTGCAAAACATAATTAGCATTTAGCAACGAGAACAATAAATTTGTTAATTAATATTAAATATGACATTAGGGTAACCATTATAAATACGCATAACACTCATATAAATGGAATTAATAAACACATCGATTTTAGAATGTTTAATGCACATTCAATGGTAAACAATTAGTCATGACAAAAATAATTATAATAATTCAATGGTAAATATAATATAAATGCAACAAATCAAGATAGGCATGAAAATAACAAAATCAAGAACTCAGCATTACAGAAATCAATTCACGTAGTACAATGTTTTTTTGTAATAACATTAGGATATTCTTTATGTTCGTAAGTTTTTTTGATTTATTCAAAGGCTATGTATTATTGAATTTGTTGAATTCAAATATTATTTGAATAAGAATTACCGTTGATCATACATTGTGAAATTCATCTTGTTGCATAAAAAGTCATAAGTTTTTAACAGAAGTCTGTATTTCAAAAAAAAATTCTACATGAATGTGACATTTGGATGTGTTTTCGGTGCTATTTGTGATCATGTTTATGTTAACTATTTCAGTTTATGATCATGTATGTGATAATTGTGATTGTCTGTAACCAAATCCGTGTTAATTGTGATTATTTGTGACCACGTCTGTGTAAACATGAGTCTATATTTCATAAGTTTTTAATAGGAGTATGTTAGTAACTAGGTTATAAATTTTTAACAGGAATTAGTATTTCATAAAATGTCTACATAAATATGGCCTATTAGATGTGTTTTCAGTAACCTTTTGTGACTAGGTTTGTGTAAACTATTCTGGTTGTAACCATGTCTATGTTATTTATGACTGTTTGTGATCAGATTTGTGTTAACCGTGTCTATTTGTAACTAGATATGTGTTCTCTGTGACTATTTGTAACCATGAATGTGTTAATTGTGATTGTTTGTGATCGGATCTATGTTAACTTTGACTGTCTATGACCTATAATGCATTGAATGTGACTTGTTATCACACATACATTATCAACATTTTCCCTGTACAGAAAGTAATCTAACTTCAGTTGATATAAGCTTGAATAAGTTTATACATGTACACCCATTTCATATATTAAAACCATCAATTGAAATAACCTAAAAATGCAATAAAAATCATAAAAAACAATCATTCATAGTATTAAAAATTTAAAAATATTAATCCACATTTATATAGTAACCAATATTCGTTTACATAATTTAGCAATTGTGGTTAGACAACAATCTCGTCAGAGTTGGGTTGTTTGACCTCCTACTGCTGTACATAATATATCAACTATGGCTAGACAAAAATCTCATTGCAGTTCATGTAATATCATAAACAAGTGTCGATTAGTATCTCCTTCTACTTATCATTGAATTTCTTAACAAAGTTTGTGATCACATTTGTTATGGAGTTTGTGGTAATTTTTTTAGGGAACCAACAACATTCTTTGATTAGGCATTTTCAATCCTGCATAAATTAGAATGTTAGATGTGTGATTGTGATCTTGATAAAAAATAGAAACGTGTGATTCTGACCTATTATTGGTTGACTATGACCTGTTCTACAGAATAAATCATAATTTGTCACATATGCAATCAGTTGTATTTTAGCATGCAAAGTTATAGCTTCCGTAACCATGACTTGCATGTGTCTTGATTGAAATCTATGGTTACAAAACCAAACCTCAAGTTACGAACGAATACAAAATTGGATGAAAGTACATCTTCTCACAATGTTAACAAATTTCGGGTAAAATCAAATGTATGTAACTCGACATACAAACATAATCAAGCTCAGATCCAAACGCATTTAACAAGAATTATTTCACAAAAACTAAAAATAGACCATAAAAAGATACTAGGTCATAATTTACAGGTGTAAAGTAAGCCTATACCCAAAATCAAGTAGAAATATATGAAAACCAAGTCACATTTTACCCTAATGAGGTCACAAATTACCAAAATCAAGTCACGTTTTATCAAGAGGTCACAAATTACCAAAATTGGGTCACAAAAATCTATTCACATCGTGCCTAACATACTCATACGCTACATTTGACACTACAGAGCATTTAAATAAAGAAACATGAACTGTGCACATGGGGTTATACACGCAAATTAGATTACAATACAATATATTTAGATCAGAAACAACCCTAAACTAATAGCAGCATGCAATTAACGAAACCCTGAATTTCAATTTCTAATGTAATCAGTTATTCACGTATTAACATATTAATCCCAACAAACAAAAACCCCCCAAATGAAATAGTCATAAAATTATAGTTCCAGCAAGTTACAAAAAGATCCGATAAGTATGTAAGAAAAAGAGAAAAAAATAGTTGATAGAGCTTTTTAAAACACAACGGCGTGTCGGTAGAAAAATAAAAATTAGGCCTTTTTGGTTTGAATTTTATTTCATTGATTAGATTTCATGAGTGATTTCAAGGATTATGGGAATATTTGATGTGATTACAATTGTAACAGTAATATATCAAATCTAAATCTGGGAGCACCATTATAGGATTTGAAGTGTGAGAGTGACATGTTTTTTCTCCACCTTCTAAAATATAAATACGGATTATACAAATAAACTAATATTATTTGATAATATCATTTTATTAATATTTAATATATTTAAACCTAATAAAAGTAAATTACTACCTGTTTTTGAAAAATAATAACTAATACCAGATTAATGAAATGGAAACTCAAAATACATGGTTTCTTTTAATTTTCCCCATCGATATTTGTAAGCTGAGACTGGATTATGTAAGATTTAGAGATGGCAAAAAAATTCGACAAACCTGATACCCGCGGGGCCTCGTCCCGAACGGGGCGGGGGATAACCCGCTTAATCGAGTATCGGGATGGGGACGGGGCAGAAAATTTTACCCCGAGGCGGATTCGGGGTGGAGACGGGTAACAGGCCTCCCGCCCTGCCCCGCCCCGTCCCGTCCCGTCCCGTTTAATTTTTTTTTTAGAATTTAATACTTTAAATTTAAAATTTCATTAGTTCTAATATAAAATGGTAACTAAAATTACTTGTTTAAGTCTAATGAATATGTGCAATAAAAATAAATTATAAAAAACTAAAAAAAAAAAAAAAATTAAACGGGATAGTAAA
>CAIGRN010116988.1:0-14872 GCA_903798345.1 Fraxinus anomala
TTTTTTTGACATTTTCGTCCTCATTTCCACATTTCATTGCCCAAAATGTCATTTTCATTTATTTTCTCAATTAAAAATTGTAAAATGACAAATATACCCTTCTCTTTAAGTAAAACAAAAAAGAAAAATTAATTGCAATTGTAATTCCATATTTTTTTAAAAAGCGCAAATAAGTCCCAAATAAATTATTAAATGGGTAATTAGCACATAATGCTCGTACGTTTCACTATTATTGCAAAAAACGTCCCTACCTTTTTTTTTTGACATTTTCACCCTAATTACACATTTGATTACGAAAACAATCATTTCTATTCATTTTCATCCAATTTCTTAATAAAAAATTATGAAATGATGAATATACCCTCATATTTAAATAAAAAAGCTAAAAAATTAATTGCAATCATAGTCCCTTTTTTTAAAGAGTGCAAATGAGTCCCAATTAAATGTATTTAAAAAATAAAAAAAATTTAAAAAGTGCAAATGAGTCTCAATTAAATTATCAAAGAATTAGAAATTTAAAAAAACTTTTTTTATTTAAATATGAGGATATATTTATTATTTCACAGTTCTTTATTGAGAAATTAGATGAAAATGATGATTTGTGCGACCAAATGTATAATTAAGGGTGAAAATGTCAAAAAATGAAAGGTATTGACGTTTTTCGCAATAACGATGAAAGATATGGTCATTATATACTAATTATCCTTTTAATAATTTATTTGAAATTTATTTGCGTCTTTAAAAGAAAAAAAATTGGGACTATAATTGCAATTAGTTTTTTTCTTTTTGTTTTATTTAAAAAGAATGCTATATTTGCTATTTCACATTTTTCTAATTAAAAAAAAGATAAAAATGACATTTTGCGGAATAAAAGATAAAAATAAGGGTGAAAAGGCCAAAAAAATGAAAGATAAAGACGTTTTCCACTCAATGAAATATTGGAATGTTATGTGCTAATTACCATTCTCGTATTTATCTTCTTCATTTTTCTTAATTACTAGTCGTACTGTACAATGTACAGCTTTGATATTTTTAAGGTAATTTTAGTGTATCAAATATTAATGAAAAACTAAATTATTGTGAAAGTTTATTAAGTTTTCATCTAACATAATAATGCACGGTCATAGAACATTTAATCCATATACATGTCAATGTCTTCTCATTACAATCCTTATATATAAATCAAATTATTTATTAAAAACCATATGAATAAAAAGGAAAAACTTAACATGTGAAAAAAAAAAAAAACATATAATCATAATACTCTTCAAAATTTATCTTCTCTGTCTACAATTAAGAAAGCACAAAATCCCTCTAATAAAATAAATAACATAATTTCAGACAAAAAAAAAAAAAAACTTGTAAAACCTAGTCATCAAATGCAATTCTTCATGCTAAAGCATTTAAGCAAAATTCAGTTTACAAATAGCATAAATAAATAATAGATGACATGTAATAATCATATAGTTGAATGTACAAATGAATGTGTGAATAAGGAGAGAAAGGACCAGCTCTATCTTAGAACTATGGGTGCATACTAACCTGTTACATCAAATACTAAAATTAACTTAAAACAAACAGCTAAAAATAATAAAAAAAAAACAAATAAAAAAAATGCAAACATGACAAGTAGGAAATAATTTCAAAATAGAAAAATATAAGAGGAAAGAAAGGAGGCAGTTGACTGTAAAGTGTTCTTCAAAATATTTATAGATATGCATAATGAGGGTACATAAAAAATAGAAAGCCATGTCAATCTTGAGTATGTTGTATATGCGGCAATTTGTTTAAAATAAAGAATATCTTAATTTGGTACAAATTCTTTTATTAGAACGTAAAATAAATATTAGTTCGTGCAAGAGATTAAAGAATGTTTTAAAAAAGTTTGTTGGTTAGATTTTAGATTTGTATTTATTAGTTTGCCCCAATAAGAAATCCAAATCCTTAAATATTAGTAAACAAATTAATCAAATGTGTCAGTGTAATAATTTGTTCCTTCATTTCCCTCTTTTTAAATCATTTTCAAGAGAATAACATGATGGTAGAAATTGATTCACATTGTTGATAATATTGGTTTATAAATAGAAAATTATGATTTTTTTTCAGTTGAAAGAGAGTAAGGGGAGTAATATGTTTCACATGCGCACATGAATTACTTCTACTTCACCTTACTATTGGTATAATCTATATGTACTTAGGTGAACTTGTAAGAATTCTCCAAAACAGCTTAATTTGGTACAAGTTTTTGTCCAAAACGTAAACAATACAGCCACGAAAAGTACATGTTTGTAAGTGTGAACATATTCTTGTGTACATGAAATCAAAGAACGTTTCCAAATAGATGCAGGATTAATATAGTGCTACAAATTATGCTTGTTGCTACAAGATTACAGGAAACTATTGAACATGAAAGTATTTCGATGAATCTTACTCCAAACTTCATAAATGTGAGGATTTATGATGAATTTCTGCCCATTTTTTTTTGATAGATTTTAAGATGCTGGATGAGAGCTACTCTTGGAAGGAAAGGGAAAGGGAAAATGCTACTTTAAAAAATGAATAATGAACATTAGCAAACTTTATATTACATCTCTATAGAACAAGAAGAAGTTCTAGTGAACTTAATTTTTAACCCAATGAATGCTTGTGAAACATTCTGTCGTTTGAAAATTGGTATGACTTGAAGATTTATTAAACGAATCTTCTTACAAAAATTACAAAATGACGTAATACTATTTTGAAGTTGATTCATTATTCTCGAGGCAAAGCAAGTTCACGAGACAAAGACAAACCACCTGATCTAGAATATGTAACCAACATCTATAAATGAGAAAGATCGATATCCTTCTAAGTAAATAAGAAGAGATGTATATGCACTTGCGATCAAGTCGTAACGCCTGCTAAAAATGTAAGTGTGTGGAATATCTCATTTTTTGTATTGAGAGCAAAATCTAGAAAAAGTCTCTTGACATTTGCAGTCACAAAAGACAAAAAGAAGTCAATAGAGAGTTCTTAAACAAATGAGCACCAACAAAATACATGAGAAATTGCCTTCCAAACTAGGGCAATATTCCAAAGTAAAGAATTGTAGAGTCCATAAGTATGATTATAAGCTCGTAAAAAGAATGTAAATAGCTGAAATAAAAACCTATAACAAAGAAACTTGTGGTTAGTGGAAAACTCGTGCAAGAAAAACTTAAACCATACATTAATTACGATTAAAGCAAAAAGTAATAATAATCAACCTTTTATGAAGACTATAGGCACGAGATTTTTGAAACTTCTCTTGGCTAATTACTCCCATCAAAAGGTTTGGAAGTGTTTGTAACCTTAGAGGACCATGTTGCCACAACTAAAGGTAAGTCTAAAAAAGATATACAAATATTATAAAGCCTGAAATGTTCCAAAGCCAAATTAGTTACAGGTAAAAGAAGTGGACATCAGATATAGAACAGAAAAACAACAATATAATTATAACAATGTATATTCTCCAACAAAAGAAAAAATGCCAGAAACAAGCAATCAAACGACATAAATAACATGATGAATATGAATTTAAATTGAAAGGCAACATGAAAGAAATTATAAGTAAATATTGAATCAATAAGAAATTTTTACATCCAATTAATAATCACACAATTATGTTGAAATATCGTGACGTTGAAAATGTCAAGAAATAAATGTCGAAAAAGTGTTGATAATTAGAAAATGAAAAGTGTAATTTTGATGCAGTAAAGATTTTATCTTTACAATTCTGATAAAGACAAAAGAGTAGCTACTTTTGATAATATCCAACATGTACTTACCTTCAATAGCCCTAAAAAAAAGTGGAGGGAGCAAGAAAGGAAAATTTCAAATAAATGAATAGAGAAAACTGTATTTCTTTACATGTATTTTTCTTGACATGTTAGTGATAATGTAAAAATGTTCACTTAGCAAAATTGAAGTTCAATAATCTAACTCGAAGGTTGAAGCCACAAAATCAAATAAATATATTTTGAAGGGTTGGTTATAATTTTTAGGAACAAATAACTTCTCGGTCAACCAAGATTAACACAATTGATGATCAAGACCTATTTATTTTCATACATCACAAACATCTTGCTGGAACAGATTCAAGAACAGTGACCCAGCTATAAAGTTTGAATAAAAAAAAACACTCTATTCTTATTAAAGATATCAAAAATAATAGAATCATAAGAGCTATCAGTTGATTCATAATCAATATACTCAAAACCCTAAAACTCACTTCAACATATATGTGATATCATTGATATGTCTATGAAATGTAATAAAATCCTAAATAAATATTCAGGACAATAAATGATAATTAATTCATGAATATAAATAACAACAATTCCAAGAAACAATAACGAGTTAAGTATCAAAAAAGGGGAAAAAGGGCAAACAATTATATTTGCACATGCTTAATATATACATGTAATGGAGAAAGAAAAAATACCGATTGTTGATTCCATGAAGCAAACACCATGGTGGATTCAAGTTTTTTGTAGGGCAAGAATAGACATTGAGGATGCGATATGATTCAATGCTCCTTCCTCCTTCCCATCAAGATTTGATTTTCAGAAATCGATGAGAAACAAATATTAATTGATAGCACCCCTTTGTGGAATCAGATGTAAAGAAAATATGAAAGTAACAAAAGGGAGCTACCGTTATTTTCTAAGGAGGTGAGAGAATGATGAAATTAGGTTTAATGCAAATCGACGGTGAAAACTGAAGAGATGCTTTTCTGTCTCAGATATATTTAGCTGATATTTTAGATGAATAATGTATGAAATATGCACTCTGCACAACACGAAGTGTGAATCGAATCACATACGATAACATAAAGGGGTAGCCGGGGCAACGCCCCCGACGGGAATCGACTTGATCAGTCAGGTCGCGGGGGTAGCGCCCCTCGTAGGGACTCGATGGCAACGCCCCCGAAAGGAATTCTAATTTGTAAACGATTGTGAGATTTTGTATTTTTTATTAATGTTTTTGAATTAAATTAATAATAATTAAAATTGTATTTAGTTTGTACAAAATGTAAGCAAATGTTATTACCTAAATTTAATTAAGTAGAATAATGAAATGTTCATTTTTTGGCAATTTTTTTTTTCTGTGCAGTTGGAGTGAAATCTGCACTACACGGAGTATTCATAAACTCCTCTTGCGGAGCTTCAGAAGGTCATCGACATCATCAAATATGTCATGCGCTTCCTGTAGAGCTGATGATGAGATCCCCGGGGTTTTCCTAGTATTTTTGGTTTTCTTCCGTCTGCATTACAAATAGTTCAGAAAATCAATTCATAGAACTGTCTTGCAGATGTCCAAGATGACGATGTACCTGACTAGAACTTCATGTTCATTGGCTTCTTCTTCATAAAAAAATGAAATCGGCCATTTCGTCCTCTTCCCCAGTGTCTGCATCCTCTTCTTCAAGCTGTTCATCCTCCTCAACAATATCCTCGAGTGGTTGCCCTAGAGTATTTCAGACACATCAAGACAAATTGTTAGCAAACAAAAAATACTAACAATGAAGGACAATTTGAAAGAAATATACCCTCATCATCATCAAACAAGCTCTGTGTAAGCTTTTCCTCTGCTGAATGCCCTCCCTTTCTACTTCCAACAAACTCATCTTCATCAGAAAACCCAAAGGTGGCTTCCTCTGTATCCCTCCGAGCTTTTTTCAGTCGCTTAAACTTCTTGCTCTCCTAATTAATTTTAACAAAATGCAAATAATTATAAATTATGGATTTAACAGAACCACCAACCCTAAATTTCATAAAAACCACCAAAGAATGTACACGTACGACGTACAAATTTTGGAAAAGAAACAGAGATATTGCTTTCCTGAAGAAGCTCGTAGTCATCCTCGTCAAACATATATTCTGACTCTCTATTATTTGTTCAATGAATGTTTATATGATATTCCGATCCATAATGCTGTTCGAACTAAAAAAAAAAAAAAATATCAAACACGAGAAATGATATCACCAAAACAATATGGAACCTTACCGGATAGATACCTCTTTGCCACTTCACGACGCCACTGAAAACAAGTGAGAGAGAAAGAGTGAAAAGTGAAAAGTTTTGAGAGGAAGAATGAATTAGAAGATATTTTTACGATAGAAGATATGTACTGAAAATATTATCCATTTAATTATTATTATATTATATACTCAATTTTAACACTACAAAACTATTAACAAACTAATTCAAAAGATGTCAAATGTGAAAATTAATGTGACAAAAATAAATAGTAAATCAAGAATTCCCTTTTTTAAGAGGAGGGGGGAAATATTAGAGACCATCTTACATTGCATTAAGACATTTGACTCTTGGTCAACGATTGCATTTATTAAAAGATTTGAAATATAGGTACTATGATTAGAAAGTTTGAAAATTGATTGCGTATTTTAAAAAGTTTGGAACCTCTATTGCAAATTTCTCATTATTTAACTATGGATAAATGCGCTACTTTTTTTTCTTTGTTTTGTAGTGATTGAATGAAGATGGATAGCTACCATTCGTTTGACAAAATTTATAAATTATTTACAAATAATCGAATTTCATTTTAATTACTCATTTCAATATATTCATAAATATTATTTACTATTCATTTTTATCTATTTACAAAGTAAATTATTTATAATAAAAAATATAAATAATTTTATGTGTTAGTATAAAGAAAAATAATGGATATTTAATCTTATTAACTCATATTATAAATCAAATAAAAGTTTTCAATAGGAAGTTCTATTTAATTGGAAGATAGAGGGGGGGAGTTGGAGTCGAAAAGAGGATTCCTCTCTTTTTTCTTCCTTTCTTTCCAATCCGAATCGAAATCCATGTACTGCCTTAAGAGTAATTTGGGGGCACCTGTGTACGAAATTAAAATCTTATGGACTAAAATGACTTTTAAAAAACTTAATAGCATACTGGAAGCTCAAAAAGAAACAACCTCCTTTCCATCGCTCAAAAATCTAAACCCTAATTCAGAATTTAGCCCCAATCTCTTCTAACTTCATTCTCAGAATTCAATTCTGAGCTCATCCATCCGTTTTTCGTCTCCTCTCATCCTAACCCTAGTCGATAGCGAAGCGAAATCGGAGCATAACACTTTCCGATCTATCCAAGACAAATTTGGATATTAAATTTCTATCAGATCTTGCTTCTTCCACCTTATTTACACTCAATCAATCAGGTAAATATACTATAAGCCTCGATTATTATATTATGTTTCATTTTTTTTTAAAGATTTGATTTAGATTCTTTAGTGTTATTATTAAAGCTGATTACAAAGTCTTTTCCGATGTTCATCTTTTTCTACCAGTTCATCGTATAGAACTATCAATTTTCCTATTTTCCAGAAATCTAGACTGTCATCTTCTAATCATATTCAACAATCACTTTATTTTAATCTCAAGCTCAACCCACAAAGGTATCCAATTATCAGATGTAATGGTTTTTTTAAAAATCTTTTAGAAGGATTGCGATTTTAGATATTTGAAATTTTTTTTCAGATTTATCCAATTTTCAAAAAGTTATATATGAATGCGGGAAACAAAATTTGTTCGTTGTGAGAAGAGGAGGTCTACAACAATAGAGAATATATGCAGTATTTATGTGTTCCAAACTGTCATGTTGACAACCATATTTGCATTTGTATGGGTAATTTAAAGTTTTAACCAAGAAAAATTCTGTTTAATAGTATTGTTCATTAAAAAGAGGAAATGGGAATATAAAGTAAGATGTTATTTGTTGGCTGAATGTTTGTTCTTTTCAGAGTGTTTTTGCTTGTAGTTTGTAATCAAATTAGTATGGTAAACTCAATACCTTCATGAGTTGTGATGTTACTTTTTGTAAAGCTTTTTGAGTCTAAGTTCTTACCAACTTATTTGATACTACGTTTCATATCTGTTTTTTTTTTTTTTTTGGAATTTATCTGATGATTGTAATCATTAACCATGATTTGAATCTTTAGGTAGTGCGTTATGAAATTCACTTGAGTTTTGAATACGAGCATTGGGTAGAAGCAAAATTTAGTCTTGAAAGGAGTCGGAAAGTTGTGTGATTTATAATTAGTTACTAAAATCCACGTAACATCAAAATGGACAGAAGCATTATTAGCTAAAGAGGAATCATAAATGGTAACTTAGAACTTGGGAACTTGGACATCTAATTTTTTTTTTCTTTTAATATTATATATTATTTACTCAGTAACACGAGCTTGCAGTTTTTGATAGGAATATTTAATTGGAAAGATTCCGTTTTGCCATGGTATGGATGGTGGAAGCTATCTGTGTAATAAGATAAAGTTGACTTGGCAGTTTGAATAGTACATTAACTTCCACCTTTTCTTGTTATAGTGATGTGTGGACTGAATAGCATTTAGACAGAGGCACAATGAATTTATGGGGGAATAGTTCATTTACTTCTTTCTTTCCGTTTTATAAGTAGAAGTTCTTGAATTGGTAACTGAATAAAATCTAGGCAGACAGTCATTTGAATGTTTTTACTAATTTTTGTGAAATATCTGCATGAGCTGAGATCAAGAGAAAAAAATTGAGCAAACCATTATTTATTCTTTGCAAGGCTTTTTTTCTTCTGGAAATTCAAACAGGGATATGCAAATTTGTGAAACTCTTTTAAGTTGCTTGAATGGCCTTCTGTTGCTCTTTTTTCAAGAATTCATTGATTTTTCAGACATTTGAATAACATCGGATTTGTTTGAGTTTGGGTTCACATTGACCTCCAATTTTTATTTTTTTGGGTTGCAGGCATATTATATTCTGCTGTTACAGTTAATAGTTTGAGCTGTGGGTTTAATGTGCCATAGATCGTAGTATTACGATATTGCCATGCACAACTGTGTTAACCGGTTTTCTAACACAGAGTGCGTGTGGACATTGATGCGATGTCAGCATCTAGCAAATTTGATCTATCTTCTGGTAGCCCTGATAGGCCGCTATACTCATCCGGGCATCGTGGATCCTACAGTACTGCTTCTCTGGACAGATCGGGTAGCTTCCGCGAGAACGTGGAGAATCAAATCTTATCAAGTCTTCCAAACATGACAAGAAGCAGTTCTTCTGTAACACGAGGAGATGTAACGAATTTTTTTCAATGTGTGCGTTTTGATCCAAAGGCGATGGTTATGGACCATAAGTTGAATCGACCTGTGGCATTTAAGCGAATTGCAACTGCTGCTGTCGGCATCCCACTAGAAGATTCTCTACCTGGATCTTCGAAAAGCAAACTGCTGCCTTCTCCCTCCTCAGATGATCTCAGACGACTCAGGGCTGGTGTGCGGGAAGGCAGTTCTAAAGCTAGGTAGTTACTGTTGACTTTTTTTTTCCTTATTTATTTCCCTTCTCCTTCATATGAAGTTTTATGAGGGACAAGGATATTTCTGAACTTACACCACATATCAGGGAACGTGTAAAGATATTCAATGATTGTTTATCTGTAATCAACAAATGTTTCCCAACCATTGCATCAAGGAAGAGGTCCCGACTGGATACCTTATCAAATGACCGATCCAATGCCTTGTTACCAACTGATCGGTCAGGTTCAGGGGTGAGCATCAGTAAAATGGGATCGCAGAGTCATGCCAATATGAGTAGTTCTGAACTGGAGCAACAAAGATCAGAAGAAAGGACAAAAAATGCCATTCCAAACAAGCGTACACGAACTTCTATGGTAGACCCAAAGGTATGTTTGATTTCTTTCTTAATTCGTATTCTGAAAATATTCTCTCTTTATACAGAATAGACTTGGTGGTCTTATGCTTTTGTTGCCAAGTTCTGTCTGCATATATTTGTATGCTTAATTATATTGTAATGATTATGGAAGGTTGAATTATAATGTTCTCTTCATTAGCTAAGCTCTCACCTTTTTGTCTGATTTCTTGTATTATAGGGTTGTAATAATTTATTTTTAGTCTTAATTTTATGTGACAATAATTTTCTACTATTTTTCTTGTTTGAAAGTGAGTATCTAAATAAAGATAAGCATTAGGGTTCAAGGTGTTTTTCTAGGCTCTCTTTTTGTATATGATTTCTTTTTTTATCTATATGTAATCTAGGTTGATTACCTTTTGGTCCATTTTGAGGATTCTCATTCCGTTTGAAATTAATCTCCTGCTAAACTTGCCCTTGCATTCTTGATTAGTTTATCTTCATTATTCATTCATACTCGAAACGAGTTTCAACTTCTCTCAAGTAGGATTGATGTATGAGTTTTGATTGATTTAGATGGATGTACAGGCAAATGCCCCTGCAAGGCCTACTGGAGTTATGGACAAGGATAGGGAAATATTAAGATTTCCTAACAGCGCTGTGATTAATGGTGAGGATCGAACATCTTCCCTTACCGTCGATGGTTGGGAGAAATCAAAGATGAAGAAAAAGCGTACTGGAATAAAGACAGACGCAACTGCAAGTTCAACTGTAATGAAACCTGCTGATAGCTACAGGGAGTCTAAGCAAGTAATGCAGCCCCGACTTCCTACTGATGCCCGTTCAAGGATGAATGATTCCTATAGTTTCAGGTATTGCTTCTCAAACTGTTACAGGTCAGACATCTGTCTGTGGTGAGTGATTTATACAGCGAGTTTTGCTAAGCTTAAAATTGCTTATTTTATAGGCTTCTCAAGTAGATTTTTGAATAGGTTATGTGTTTCTTACAAGTTACTTATTTTGACTGTAGGGAGGGGTCACTTTTAATTTGCATATTTCCAACTCTAACCAACAAAAAATAAATAAAAAAAATCATTTGGATACTTTCTTATTTATTTATAAATAGACTTACTTCTTCATGATTTTCATGCTTGGCAAGACGTGCTATATGTTGATATGAACTTGTTTAGTGTCATTTAATCAATGCGAAATTCCTATTTTAGCAATTTACTTTTACGAAACAGAACAGGGAGAAACTTTTTGAAATGGAGGGTTGTAAACCGAGATTCGATTCATTTTGCCAAGAGTCTTATTGATATTAACTACTATTATGAGCTTTACTATTTCAATTTTATTGGTCCTTTGGATGATTACAAGATACAAGAATGTAGTCTACTATTTTTTTAATTCTATAGTTTTACAGAAAAGAAATAGGTTACACAACTATATTGCTCACGCTTCAAAGTTGTTTTATTTCTTTAATTTCATTGATTCCATCTTTGACGGTCTGTGTACTTAAATATATTTTAACGCATATAACGAAAATGCTAAAAGTCAGCGCCTTTTCTGTTCTGAACTGTTGATGGTTTATCCTTGTTTTTATTCACGTTCCTGAGGTTGAATTACAACTAGAGGCTTCGATGATAGAAATGATATGTGGTGAAGTTTGGTTTTAGCGATTGTGGTATTAGCATTTTACTCTTTTAGAACGTGACAGGTTAATTGTTTCGACTAAACATGAATTTTTTTGTCTTATTTTGTTGTTTCACCTGGAGTATCTAATCTCATGCCAGTTTTGGAGTTTCTAGACGCTGTCCTGTGTAGAATGCTGATTTTAATATGGCCCTTGTTTGAGCCCCATTTTTTGTCAAAAATTCATTTTTTCAAAACTCATTTTCAACCACACATTCTTCAATAAAATAATTTTACACGTAAATTGAAAACTTTTCCTTCTTTTTTAACCACGCATTCTCCCAAAATCACTATTTTAAAATGCATTTTTCCCCAAAATGAGGCTCAAACAAGGGCATAGTATGTGGACTGGATTTTATGTTTGCAGTGCCACCACCTGTGACTTCAGATAATGGGTTATGTGACTTATGCTCATGAATAATTAAATGTAAAGCACTTTTGGTTTCGAAAGTTACTTTGAGATTTTGCTTAACCTTCTGTTTGCTTGTGGTCCATTGACCTACACTCTAAATTCATGTTTTAACTATCAATTGCCCTTAAATTCTTCCTGGGAATCAGTAAATGATAGTAGTAATGAGGAATTTTACAGCCTCTACTGTTGTCCTATCTTCAGTACAAATGGTTTTTGTTTTTTGTAAAAACTCCTTATTGGAGGCAACTATCTTTCCTATTGGAATTAGTAGCTGCAGGGGAACCAGTTAAAGTTCTTTTGTTTTATTATATTTTGAAATTTTATTTTTCTTTATATTGATTAGTTCAATTCTCATTTTTTATCCAAGTGAGCATACTATCATTTTCCATTCCTAATAATCTTGATGCAGACCTGGGATTGCCAATGGGAGTGCAGGAGTTGGAAAAGCTGAAGCCACCTTGCAGCAAACTGGCTTAGGCACACGTCCAATCACTAGGGCTGAGCAGGACAACAGCCCCCTTCATGAGAGGAGAGAGCGTCCAACTGCTCCAGAGAAAGAAAGGGTGAATCTCAAAGCTGTTAACAAGTATGGAAAATATCATCTCATTTTTTCTTAATTACTTCAAAAAAAAAAATTTGTTGATTGCATGGTTCCACAGATTTATGCATTTTTCATCTTTTCGATATTACCCTGGCAATCGGAGTGTTACTGTGTGTGGGGAGGGGGTTCCATTGTATTCTTGGTATTATGAATTCCATATGATTCCTTTTGGGATTTTCTTTTCCATGATATTAACATCCCCCTCTCATGTTAGATAACCGTTTATTTCTTTTGATCCCATGAACCAGGGCAAATACCCGTGAAGATTTCAGTTCAGACACCCCTACCTCAAGCTCAAAGTTGAATGCAAATGCTCGGGCTCCACGTTCGGGTTCTGGAGGTGGTGTATCCAAGCTGTCTCAAGTGGTGCAACGGGCTACGACATGTAATGATTGGGAGCCTTCTAACTGTACAAGCAAGCTACCTGGTGCCGTTGGGGCTAATAACCGTAAACGCACATCCTCAATGCGGTCTTCTTCACCTCCTGTTGCTAACTGGGTCCAGAGACCACAGAAGATGTCTCGAACAGCAAGAAGAACTAATTTTGTTCCTAACGCCCCCAGCAATGATGAGACCCTTACCATCGATACGATGTCTGATGTGATGGTGAATGAAAGACGCATGCCTGGCCATTCTCCACGGCAACTTAAACTAAAAAGTGATAACTTCTCTTCAGCTGCATTTTCTGAAAGTGAGGAATCAGGAGCTGCTGAAGCTAAGCCTAGAGACAAAAACAAGAAGTTTGATGAGATGGATGAAAAATGTGGACAGAATGTCCAAAAAATGTCAACCCTTCTGCTACCACCTAGAAAAAATAAGGCAGCTAGTGGGGAAGACCATGGAGACGGTGTCCGACGGCAAGGGAGGAGTGGCCGTGGCTTTACTTCCACCAGGTCCCTCATGAATTTAACAGTTGAAAAACATGGAAATGTTGGAACAACAAAACAAATAAGAAGTTCAAGATTTGGTTTTGAAAAGAGTGAAAGGTTCAATATAATCCCCTTTTTTTCCCTTTCCATTTCCTCCCCTTTTGCATTATTTGCCCCTATTTAGCGAGAGCCGACAGGTTCATTGGTTTGAGAATTTCTTGTAACTTGGTGAACAATTTGTTCAACAGGGCAGGTCGACCACCTACGCGAAAGCCCTCTGATAGGAAGCCTTATACACGTCAAAAGCACAATGCAACTAATACGTCGCCCGATTTTCTTGGTAATTATCTTTTTAACTTTTAGCCCTTGTTTGAACCCCATTTTTCAATAATACATTTTTCTCCGAATTCATTTTTAACAACATATTCTCTTAATAAAATAGTTTTTCACGCTAACCTAAAACTTTTTCGTACTTTTCATCCACACATTCTCCAAAAAAAACACTATTCCAAAATCTATTTTTACCAAATAATGGGGGCTCAAACAAGGGCTTAGTCTAAATATTTAATTTTGTTATCTTATAACAGGATTAACTGTATTTGTCAATTGCTGTTTTTTCTTTTTTAATTTCAATTTTGTAGTTGGTTCAGGTGATGGGCATGAAGAGCTGTTGGCTGCTGCAAATGCTGTTACAAATACTGGTATTAATTTCAAGTAGAAACTGTTGTTTCTTAATTTGTTAGAATATCTTCTTCTTGTGGCATCGATTCTTTGTTTATGAATGCAGCACATGCCATTTCTAGCCCGTTCTGGAGGAAGATGGAACCTCTTTATCGTCTCATATCTGATACAGACATTGCATATCTGAAAGACCAGGTACATATATTATATTTGAAGAAGAGCTCTGATCCAGCAAGAATTGACTTCTTCTGAACTCCTGATGTGTAGTAATCAAACGTTGTCACTTGCCTTACCTACTCGTTTTATGTTTTGTTAATATATCTAAGAATCAGATGGAGTAATCCTTTATCAAGTACAATAGTCTCTCTTGTTACCTGCTGAACTTTATCGAGCAACAACTGCCATTTGTTCAAATCAGGCCCTACCTTGTTGAAGCATGCTTAGCCAATCAGTTAATCACCGTGTATGTAACACCTGCTGATTATGTTAGATGCCAAAACCAATATTTACTGTGTCATAACTGCCATAGCCTCTGTAAGTTCCCCTGATATTAAAATGGACTTGTATGTCAGTGAATAGAATAACTGTATCAATACTCATTTACTTCGCCTGGAACAGAACTCAGAATCATGTTATTTTGCATCATGAACATTTTAGCATATTCCTGTTATTGGCATGGCTATTAGCTACTGCAGAATTTTATTTGAAAGACCACTCATACTACACACTGGATTCTTTTAGCAATTTTATCACGACGGTTCGAGAGAAATAAAGGTAGAAATTCTGTCATCTTTCAGAAGATTAACCAGAGAAATTACTTTTTTAATTTATTTATTGGTAATCAGAAAATTTTATTAATTAAAGAAGAATACATAGGAAGTGTATAATCAGTTTAAACAAGAAAGAAAAGACATGAAGTTAGGCA
>CAIGRN010117032.1:0-23523 GCA_903798345.1 Fraxinus anomala
CTATAAAATTTTTGAGCTATGACCGTAAAATAATTTGTGACGTAAAAAATTATGATTTGTGATCGAAAAAAATATGTGACTAACTAAATTGTGAATCTATGACCATATTATATAAATTTGTGACGGTCATCGGAATAATTGTCGAATCAGAACGGTCGCCAGAATAGTCATTGAAAAAGTCGGTCGGAACCATCGCTGTAGAAGAGTAATGGCCGGAACAATCGCCAGAATCGTCCTCGAAGCATTAGGGATGGTGGAGGTGGGGTGGGTTAATTATATTATATTAGAATTAAATATTTAATAAATTTATTTAATAATTTATTAATTCATAAATAAAAATTTGTAAAAAATCTGCTTTTTGAAATTTGAAACGTGTTTTCTAATTTTTGAAATGGCACATACTTAACATCTTAAAAATGAAATTTCCCAGTAAAATTTGAAGGATATTGGGCTTGCAAATCTATTAATGAGAATTTTCATTCTTTCCATTTTGGAATAATTTCGAGTTTCAAATAATATAGAGAGTTTGACTAGCGTTCCCTACACTATTCACGATTGATCAAATCTTCATATTTTGAACATATATCATCTTAGGCACAAGCTATATTTTTAGACGGGTTAGGCAAAATCTTGAATTAAACTTGAATATAGATAGGAAGATTTGGTCACGTCCATCTATCTCAGCATCACTAGACGGAGGATAAGCATATATTTTTAAGAAGGTCAAATACCATGTCCCACAATGTCGGCATGCTCTCGTATCTATTCAATCCTCGTATATGAGAGATGAATTGACTAGAACTCAAGCGATATTTTTACCCTGATGAAATCAGGGGTGAAACGATCCCTATCATTGGACTAGAATATGAGCATTTTCACCCATTTCGACATACATACATGTATTGATTAAAATATAAAACAAAGTTGGTAATAATATATAAAACAAAGTTAACAATTAATTATTACCGTATTTCATGACAATTCACAATTTTTTAATTATACACATTTCTCCTATTTTGATAAACAAAATGTATACTACTCGACCTCACTCTACTAAAGTCAAAGTGACGCCGCTACTCGATATTAATTGCCCTAAATCAATTTCTGTTCCTTCCTATCTACCTACCCACTTCACTCTAAGCGCGCGAACGGCAAAATCCGATGGCAGCGACGGCGGCTATTTCATATCACTTCTCCTCCGTGTCCTCGCCGGACACAGTTTCTCTCTCCTCAGCATCTTCACTCTCACGCACTCTCCATACCGTTCGACGATTTCCTGGCGTTTCTATCTCCTCTCCGGCAATCCGTCGACGAATCTCCTGCCAGACAGTCTCTTCTTATCCTTCATCTTCTGTCAATAAAAAAGGTCAGTGATCTTTTATATAGTTTTTTTTGCCTTTGGCAGTTCGAATTACACTTTTCTTGTAATTTTATTGGGTTTTTTTTTTTTTTTAAGCCCATGAGCTTGTGTATTTTTTTTGGTTTTTTTTTTTTTTTTTTTGGCTCTATTTTTTAAAATTATTTGGGTGAATTTATTATTTATTTATTTTTTTGGTGGAAAGACTAGGCGGGTAGGAAATTAATGTTGTGAAATACAAATTTGGGGTTTCGGGGGTCCAAGGTCAATACACAGTGGTCAGTGAAGGAAAGCAAGAAAACGACACTTACGGTAATGAGAGCGGTACCATGATTGGAAATAGTAGAATTAATATCAATATGTAATGAGTACAGAATTTACTTATGATGATTATGTAACAAATACGTCTACCACTCTGCAGCCTAACATTAATTTCTCAAAATTATGTTTCGTATGTTTATTTGATATAAGTATTTAGAGAATGAATTTCTACATTGCAAAATTTTTTACAGGTATTCAATGTACCGGAGTTAACAAGTAATCGAAAATTGATTTGCAAAATAATAAATCCTTCTTTGACTACAAAAAATAAATCACAAGAAAGCTTGCATTTAAAAACAATCTTCATGGATTAAGTAATATTACACATACATATCATGATTCATCCCTAGCCTTGGCTAGAAATTTAGTGCTGTTTGACGGAGATTTTTAGCAAATAAAGTTTATAAAAGTTGATGGGTACCATTTAAAAAGTGAATAAAAATTGTGGGTGGAATAAAATGTGCTGGTTAAAAATGTATTTGACCAGCTTTTTAACAAAAAAGTAGCTTTACCAAACAAAGAATTGATCAACCATGATTTTATTTATTTATCTTTTTTTTTTAGAAATGAAACATATTATTTTACTCTCCAATCTCGTGTGTTCTTCTTTGGTACATGATATTGTCTTTATATAGAAAAGAATAGGTTCCTTTCCATGTGCAGTTTAGTTCATATGCTAAATATGCCTCCCATGTTTTAAGAAAGTGTTTCTAAACTTGCCAAATACACGATGATCCACCTGCCAAAAACTTTTCCTTAATTTAAGGATTATGTCAATTCCTCCCTTTAGCCAATATGACCCCGTTGGGTAATATCTCCTTCATTTATGCAAGTGACTGGCTGGAAATTTGTCCTTCATTTAACCAAGTGACCTTGGGTAATACTACTACAATTAGCAAAAGTCTTTAATTTGAATTTCGGTTGGGCTTGGACATGGTCTTGAGATGCTTTGTTCTTATGTTGGACTTCGACTTTTCTTGGGCTCAAGTAGCTCTTTTATTTGAACTTGAAATTGCTTCAACATTTGGATTGATTGATAAATTCTTAAATAATATAAGAGTAAAATATAAAAATTATTTTTGAAGGAAATATTTCCGAAACGATCATTATTGTTCTTTTAAATGACATTAATCTTACTTGATAGTGCAATATATTGCACTTATCACTTTATGAGACTGAAAATTCTATAGGAAAACATATGCTTTGAGACTAAAGTTCTATTGAATGCTTTTATTAGTGCATGTTTGATAAGTGATAAGTTTAGGTGCTGTAAAGTGTGAGTTCTACGAAATATGTAGATAAAAAGTATGCTTGACCGAAAATGATTGAATTACAATCACTTCCCAAACATGCTCTTAGTTTATTTGATTTGTTAGAGATTGTGTATTTGTTCTCTATTTTGTTAATTCACTGGAACTTCCAAGCATTTCAGATATATCTTTTTTACAAGTAGAGTTCAAAAATTCAAAGAGAGTAATTTTTGAGTTGCATAATATGATTTGAAAATTAGGATGAAGAACATTTTTCATGCACAATTATGAAATTAAATATTCCTTCTGTCCATATATATAGGCTGGTTTTGTTTTTTACACAAATTAAGAAATATTATTGAAAAAACAATGTTTGCCAAAAAAAAATTCCTAGATTACCTTTATTTAATTATCAATAGTAAATTATTGTTGGAAATAGTAAATAAATTGAATGATTTAATTTTCAACATGTAGGTATCTTTACATTTGTACAATTTCAAGATCAAGAGGGAAAAATTGATTATAATTAGGCAAATTATATATATTAGCAAGCGATCAAAATAAAGCATTCTTAATTAAAAAAAACATGACTAATATTAACCCTGTTCTTTTATTCCTTTTTCAACCTAGATAAATGGGACGGAGGGAGTATAAGACTTCAAGCTCCTGCTTAGAAAGCTCAATTGTTTATTCACCCAAATTTCTATGCATCAGCAATTATGATGATGTACCCTTCTTAAGGTCTCACGTTGAAGGAATAGTTGAACTGCAACTTGTGCGTTGACATTTTGCACGTCGACGAGGTTCGTCGTAGGTTAGAATTTTTCAACTAAAGTCTACATAACAAAGAAAGAGGCATCTGTCTCTTACTGTTTAACAGGATATGGATGTTCTCTGTGGAGACTATTTGATTGGAAATGAGGATTCATGTCACTGGGATTTCCTTTTCAAGTTGTGACTTTTATGTATTTGTATTGCAGCAAAGGCAGGTCCCAAGGATTTTCTGCACATTGATGATTTTGACAAGGACACTATTCTAAGCATCTTGGATCGAGCCAAGGAAGTAAAAGCACAGATAAAATCAGAAGACGGGACATATCTCCCATTCAAAGCAAAACAATGGCAATGATATTTGCCAAACCATCCATGAGGACACGAGTTTCATTCGAGACTGGATTTCACTTGCTTGGTGGCCATGCCATATACCTAGGACCTGATGATATCCAGATGGGTAAGCGGGAGGAAACTCGTGACGTTGCACGTGTCCTGTCCCGCTATAATGATATTATTATGGCTCGAGTTTTTGCTCATCAGGTATGCCGGTGAGTTCTCTTGTTAAAGGCTGTCTTCCTTTTGAATGCATGTGACTATGATAGATTCTTGGAACTTTGATCTCATGAAAAACCAAATACCTTACTACATGCGTATTAAATGAAGCAATGTTTGTATGTAGCACTGGCTTATTCTATGCTAATAGTATATGTGCGTGGCGATCCGACTTGGTTATTATGATGGCCTGGTCACCTAATTTTGTACTACAAATATGTGTTCAATTCTTGTACCAAATTTTTGTGGCCTGATGGGTTCATTAAGCCAGCTGGTTTGGCACAAGTTCTGGCTGGCCTGTTTTTTAGTCAGAAGATAGAACCAAACATATTATAGATAACTGAATTAAAGTCGTATTTTCTATAGAGAATAAGTTTCTGGATAATGATATCATATTATATGTGTGTTTCATTTCTTTTGCAGGATATTCTAGACCTTGCTAAATATGCAAGTGTCCCAGTGATCAATGGTTTGACAGATTACAACCATCCTTGTCAAATAATGGCTGATGTGCTCACGATAATTGAACACGTTGGTCAACTGGAAGGAAAAAATGTTAGCCTATATGCAACGAGAAAAGATACTTCTTTTCCCTCCTTATATATTCAAAGTAAAAATACTGCATTCTATGCTTGAATCTTGGAACTTCAGGTTGTTTACGTTGGAGATGGAAACAATATTGTTCACTCCTGGCTGTTATTGGCATCAGTTGTTCCTTTCCATTTTGTGTGCGCTTCGCCTACAGGTTACGAGCCGGATGCAAGGACAACTAAGAGAGCACTAAAGGCTGGAGTTAGCAAAATTGAGATAACTAGCGATCCAAAGGAAGCTGTTAAAGGAGCCGATGTTGTGTATTCAGATGTTTGGGCAAGCATGGGGGAAAAGGAAGAGGCTGAATATCGCCGTCAAGTGTTTCGAGGGTTCCAGGTACGCCTGCAAGTAATTTTTCATTCATATAACTTACATCGAACATTTTTGAAAATGAGACTTGAGAAAGCCAGAAAGATCATTTTGCTGGATGTGGGTTTGCTTGGAGATATGACACGTGAGATTCTTGCACGTGCTTTTAAATTTTGTTTTGGTTGGGGACTGGAGGAACAAGACACTATATTGCAGCTGAAATATTATTGGTTGGATAATAATATACTATTAAGCATTTGTTATCTAGAAGCCCTTTAGGCAGTTTTGGTAGAGAGGATTTGATGCACTTGACTGTATTAATAACGAAAAATAAGCAAAAATCTTACTCATTAAATTATATTGTTTAATCATGTCAGTATGCACTGTCTGAACTTAATCAGTGGTACATCTTATCTTACAACAATCTCAATGCACATAATTATTTGCAGGTGAATGAAGAGCTAATGGAATTAGCTGGTCCAAATGCCTATTTTATATGCATTGTTTACCAGCTGAAAGAGGCGTGGAGGTTACTAATGGGGTCATTGAGGCCCCAAACTCCCCCAAGCTGAGAACCGGATGCGTGCACAGAATGCAATCATGCTTCACGTCCCTGGGTTATGATTGTCGAATTCTTTGTTTGGTTAGTGGCTTTATTTATAATCCTTGGTTTCTTGTGTTACTTCATTTTGGTGTTGCACCATTGCAGAACTTATGGGAGTGTTTACCCTTTATGTTTCTATGAACTTGGATGATACCCCATAATCGAGCTATTCTTGGATAGAGTTCAATTTAAATATTATCATTGAGACCTGTGAATTTTTTTTTAAAAATATATATATTAAATTCAAGATTATATATACTCGATATCAGTTGAGAGTGGACTTGTGGCATTGAGATATTGTATATTTTGGTACCTTCATGTTGAGGTATGGCTGCTTTTACTAATTACTCAATACTAGGGATGGCAATTTACCCCGACCCGACCCGACCCGAATGGGGCAAAAAAAAATTCGTCCCGACGGGGTGGGGCATGGGGTGACGCCCCGCCGCGGGTTGCTGGGCGGGACGGGGCATCCGCCCCGTGCAAAAGAAAAAAAATTAAAAAAAATTACGAAAAAATTAAAAATAATAATAATAAATTAAAAAAAATAAACGGGGCGGTAAACGGGGCAAATTGCCGGGGCGAGGCACGGGGCGGGGTGGGGGATTACTTCCGTGGGGCGGCTCTTGAAGTTAATTTTATTGAACTCGGATCCTTTACATTGTGTTGGTGAAATTTCAATAATAAAAAATGGAGTTTCAAAATGAATAGAAAGATAACGAAATCGGACGGACTAAAGTGGAGATCTCTCTTTCTATCTTTAAGGAGATTCAAGCCTAAAATCCGTCCCGACGGGGTGGCGGGGTGGGGCATGGGGTGACGCCCCGCCGCGGGTTGCTGGGCGGGACGGGGCATCCGCCCCGTGCAAAAGAAAAAAAATTAAAAAAAATTACGAAAAAATTAAAAAAAATAATAATAAATTAAAAAAAATAAACGGGGCGGTAAACGGGGCAAATCGCCGCCCGCCCCGCCTAAGGTGGGGCGAGGCACGGGGCGGGGTGGGGGATTACCTCCGTGGGGCGGCTCTTGAAGTTAATTTTATTGAACTCGGATCCTTTACATTGTGTTGGTGAAATTTCAATAATAAAAAATGGAGTTACAAAATGAATAGAAAGATAACGAAATCGGACGGACTAAAGTGGAGATCTCTCTCTCTATCTTTAAGGAGATTCAAGCCTTCTGCTGCTGGCAAAGCCTAAAACATGGTACAATAGAATTTCTCTGACTTGTCCCGTCTAGGATACAATAACCTGACTATACGTCATATGGCTCAAACAAACTTTGCGCAAGTAGTTGAGCTTGAAGCTCTACTAAAAGAAACATTCTTATTTGCTCAATAATCTCTCGAGAAAAATGAGTGAGAATGTAAGGTTAAAAAAGTTAAAAGAATTGAGATAATTGTGGTAATGATTTATGTCCAATGAATGGTCCTATTTATAAATAAAAATAGGCCATCCAAATAGAGAGGTGTTATAAACACGGGCATCCTTTCGCTTTCGCTTTTCATTTTTCAAACTTCCAACATTTTCACTTTCCTAATTCTCAAAACCTACAAACCTATTAAAAGAAATATAATGAATGAATTTTAATATTAAAATGTACCAACACATTGTGACTTGACTTTTTGATTATAAAAATTATAAATAAATTGAAAACAAGTACTTACCTGTACAATCTAAGGCAAGTGGTTTGGGTCGAGAAATTTGTCGATTATTATTATTATTATTTTTTTTTTTTTTTGATGTAATACTTTTTTAATTTGTTATATAAGAGTAAAAACCAACATTAAAGTGTAACTAAAGAGGTAAAGATAGTCTCGAAGGACCGAACCAACACGAAATTTTCACCTGTGTATGCGGAGGCACTCGCTTACGCGATGGTCTTCTACTAGCTAAGAAATGCAATTTACATACCTTAATATTGGAGAGGGACCTGCTAAGATTAATCCAAAAATTAAATTCAGTTTTTTACTTTATTGGGAAAGCCTCGATTCTATTTGATATTGTAGCTTTATGTAATATGTAAATTGTGATACCTGTCATCTTGTTTTAAGTTAGGGAAATAAGATGGTCAACAAACTTGAACTTTTGCTGCGTTTGTTCTGGTTACTGGTTAGTATTAGCTGAGTTAATTGTAATCTTCTTTCCATTTTCCATGATATTCATGGTGATTTGAGTTAATAAGAAATGATTTTCTTAAATTAAGGTGATATAACACATTAATTAACTAATAAATAAGTTCCTGGTAGGTTCCAAAAATTAAATGATCAGTTTGGTACACTTAGGGTCCGTTTGATTGTAATTGTGGAAAATGGATGGAAAGAAAATGAATTTCAGATAAAGTAATTGCATATAAATTGTTTTGTAGGGAATTGTTAATTAATTGTATTTAATTGATATAATTTTTCACCCAGAAAATTTTTAAATTTTGTGTTCGTTTGGCTTTGTTTTACATGAAAATTGTCCATTAAAGTGATAATTTTTTCCACAATTTGTTATAAAAATTGTTTCCATTACCAAAAAGTGTAAAAAAAAAAAAAAGGGGAATATTTTTTTCCCAAAAAATCATTTTTTTTTTTTATCAAAATTTAGTATTCATTTGACTTTATTTTACATGAAAATTGTCCATTATACAATTAATTATGAAATTTGTTTCTATTGCAAAAATAAAAAAATAAAAAAAAAACCTGGAATTCAACAAAACCAAAGAAAATGTACACGTGTAGGGGGTGGGAGGGAAAACCAATTCCCTAGAGAAAAAATGGCTATCAAACATGACAAATTGATGGAAATGGAAAATGTTTTCCATTTTTCATGAAAAATATTTGCTATCAAACACAACATTTTATCTTGCTTGACATTCAATAATGTGCACACAGTTTTACAATTGATTTGTTCGGGGAATTATTCAAGTCAATAGTCTCGATTTTTACATTTAATGGGATGACATTTAAGATGTACACATTGAATATACAACTAAATAAATCTTTAAATGAACTACAAATTAATTATGTATTATGTCATCGATACTTATATTATGTTTATGAGATCATTTCTGAGTTAATATAATTTATGTTAGCTGGAAAAAAAAAGAAAAAAAAAAGAAGGAAAGATTTGGTCCTTTTAACAGCCATATGTCAAAATGATATATTCATAAATAACTAATACTAAAAGTTTGTAACTATTGGAGATTCTTTACCAGAATCAGACGTAACCATATTTGGGGAGGAGTTTGGAAAACAATCATGATATACTAACAGACTCAAAAATAGGAGGGGTACGTGTCGACAAGTACTGTCAGTCAGTCTGTCCATCATTTTCTTGTCTTTGAACCTGTTCAATCATCATCATTGCTTTAAAAATAATATAAGTGCAGGGCCACATGGGCCTTGTATGCGTAGCTTCGTTCCAGAGTTTTGCTTCACTAATAGGGCCACATCGACCCAAGGCTGATGGGGTTGAACATTATTCTTTGGTTTATGCTACTTGTACATGGACATGTACCATGCTAGGGGGACAACAGAAAAATGGGTTTTGCTTCACTAACAGGGCCGTTCAGCATTATTTCAGAAAAGTTTTACCATCTATTCAAATTTTATAAGCTGATTGAAACTTTAGCATATTATCAATCTCAAGTAATAATATTTTCTAAACTTTTGTAATTGTCGTGTAACCTTAGTAAACATTGAGATTGATAATAACTACATTTATATAATATTTCATGGAGTACACTTTTATCTTTTTTATTTCTATATGTACTGCATTTTTAAAAGTGAAATATGAAACACAAAAGCAGCTCAAACATTAAATGGATTATTTTGGACAGCCCATATGGGTTCCCCAAACAAGCACTAATGCACTAAATCCCGATCTTCCAGCCAATAACTCAAAAAACCTTAAATTACATAGCAAACTTTCCTCAAACCAAATCAATTAATGCAAAAAATCGAAAATCATCCCACAGATCACTCGCCTTCAACATACAAACCGCGAAATCCGAGGCCTCTATTTCAAAATTTGGTCGTGATGGAAATGTAGATGGTTGTCATACATAAAACATAGACGGTCATCTCAATCCCACCTCAAAATTTGTGCAGTGACATCCACATGTTTGTACTACCATTTCTATATCCATTCGTCAATACCCTATATCTGAACAAATCAGGAATGAAATGTAGCTATATGAAGTGACAACGCATTCATATGGAATTTAATGGATTAAAGATTTGGTTTATCACGATTGCAATCATGGAGAAACATTTCTGCAATGAAATGTTTTTTTAATTCAAACGCAAAAGCGACGTAAGAATTAAATACAAAAGTAACTATTATTTTAAAATTTACAAATCCTGGGCTTGTCTTGGGGACACATTTGGATTTAAATCAATCTTACTACATCATGATATGTTAGTTGAATTGAATTGCAATTTGTTGTCTCTTGATATTTAAATCATATCGTCGAATCTCGTTTATATTTGCTTAGTTGACAAAGTGGGAGTGGGTGCCAGGTGCCTACACGTTCTCTTGTTGTGTCCTTACCACCACACCGGCCACATATTGTTGCTTTCAAGCACTCCATCCTAGTTCGTCTCCTCGTTTTCTTTAGGCTTGCCTGACTGCCTCTTGAATTTAGGAGGAAATATTTCACGATAAACCCGACAATTGTCAATCTCCCACTGTACACGATCATCGAGTGGAACAACACAATCAACATACAATGCGAAATATGTAATCTATAAACGACAGCTGCACTGTAAATGAATTCCTTATTCTCTCAATCCATTTATGATTTTCAGTTACAACTAGTTTAATATGGAAAGTTTCAATAGCACTAGTTTTAATGATATTTTATTCAATATGTAGTATATATTTTAAAATTAGAAATATACATTTGCGCTTTTTCCCAATAATTTGCTATTAGATATTTGGGAGAGTAGAACAATATTTTGGCCCGTTTGGCAGCACCTTGTTTATCGTAGGAGCTTTTTTAAAGGGATTATTCTTGTTGTACATAATATATGTACATAATAGTATATATAACTCTCACATGAAATGAGATCCACCTGTACATGTATTATGTATCACTAACATTGCTCTTTTTAAAATAACTAGTTTCTTGTAGAAGAATTTTCTAAGATAATACCTCCAATCATTTTTTTCTAAAAGCTTTTCTAGTTTGATAGAACAATTTCAATAATTATTCAAACATATTTAAAAACGATTTCTTAATGTCAAAAATAGATTTAACCTTTTGAATTATGCTACTTCGCCGGTGGAATTTAACAACTTGGTTGACCGACGAAGTTGTGAAAAAATGATTGGATGACAAAGTTGAACGTTCTTAAAATAGTCCAATGATGTAAAGACATGTGGCATTCTGTCATCTGAAGTGTTAAAATCTTTTGACAATGTAGTAAGATTGGCATTCGGTAATTCTGAACTTACAAAATGCCTGTACATGTAGCACATATTTATTTTTAAAATTCCCGTCATATTTATACAATCTTTCTATGTATACATCATCATTTACACTTTATCACGCGACAACAAATCATTGGACATCACATCAAGTGTGATGCTAAATGTACACTTGGATTGTACATTTATTATTTTTTATATCTATAACAATAAATAATAGAACATACTTATTTCATCCTCGTTTGACCATTATTTCTCATTCTCATAAAATAATATTAAACGTAAATAAAAAAAAAATCATTCTTTTTTAACTGTACATATTCCAAAAAATACTATTTCAAACAATAAAAATGGTAAGAAAGGGTGCCGAGCGGGTTGTCACATGTAAATATTTATTAATTGATTTACATATTATTTGACTGGATTATTACAACAAAGCCACCCACAATTTGGATTGGAACAGCTTGACACAGGTAAACCAGCGAACAGGCTTTCAATTCGAAATCGATTATCAACGAAATAATTAAACGACTTAGCTTTGAACACCTGAATCCCAACCCTTCCGATTCGACCGTCGATTCCTATTATCAAGGATGGCCGAAGAAGGCGGAGGGAAGAGCAGAGGCGTCGCGACGGCAGTAAGCGAGCAGCCTCCGCCTAATTATTATTACGGGACCTTCCAAGGCGTGGCAAATTATCAGCCTCAACCTACCGTCTCTCCTCCTCCACCGTCTCACCATGTCATCGGTTTCCCACAGCCCATGCCTCCTGCCGGCCTCTCCGGTGCTCCGCCTCATTACTATCCTCACGGATATCAAACTGTTCCTGGTACTCTTGATTGGATTCGAAATTTTTATTGTGATATCTTAATGTACACATCGATGAAGATTTAGAATATCTTGGTTGAATTATAACTTTTGTTGCGATGAATCTAGCCGAAAAGAAATAAAACGATTCACGTAACAGGCCAATGTTTATTCTGTAACTTGTTATTCGTTTGACTATAATTTTTTTGTTCTGTTGATGTATTTAATGTTTATGAAAGAAATAGCTGGGAAAGTTGATATATTGATTAGTTGCATCAGGAAAAGACAAATCCCTACTTTGTTCTTTTAGTTGATACATTGATCAGTCGCATCAGGAAAAGATAAATCCATTTTCTGTCGTTCTTTTAGTTTGTTATTCCACACCCGTTGGATGCGCTATTGGCTTTGTCAGGTGCTGTCATTGGCGATTTCATTTTATTACATGCTCTATATAGTTTGTTAAGAAGGAATCTAGTGTTCACTGAAATACATAATCAAAATCTTCAATTTTACTGAACTGTAAGAAGACGAGGGTATGGTGTTTATGGTTTGCTTTTTTTTTTTTTGCATATTTTACCAGAAGTACCCCTCAAAGTTTAGGAAAACGAGAATGATCATTTTGGACGAGTTTTTATGGATTCTAACTTTTTGACATCGGTTTTTTCCTTGTGCTTTATTGGTTTTGTGTTTGTCCTCCATCGCCTGATACTAACAAGGCGACATAGTTTTGAAGTTAATGTGTGCTTCAATGTTTTTGGTGATGCATCTGAAAATCATTCTACCACTACTCAAACATGCATGTTATCAGACTCAATGGAAAACTAATATTGTTCATAGATACAGTTCCAATGTTCCATGTGCACTTCTTTAGAGGACTACCATTTTATGTTTTGCATTAGCTTTTAACTCCTTTTCTATTCTTGCTATACTAGGTTATGCTGTCGCTGAAGGGCAACCTTTTAGAGAGCATCAGCTTCCGTGTTGTGGTATCGGGATTGGATGGTTCTTGTAAGTTCTCATTCTCACTTCTACAGTTTATTGACAAATAATTTTCCTCTCTTTATTTGGCGATAACCTGTGTTCGTGAACTCTTCAAATAGTTATGGATATTCCACTCTTCAAAGAGTTATTTGGATTAGCATTTTGCCCCCTTCAAATTAGTTCAAATATTTATGCCTCTGTTGTGTTGTCAATTTTCCTATATTTTGTCTTGGTTTATGAATATCAACTGGCACCAAGGTACCAGCTCAAATGCAGGGAAAATAGTCATAGTTCTGATTGAGGAAATAATGATTCAAAAAACTCAATCTATTGTGAAGAAATGTGGTTGATCACTAGGAAGTGCTGCAAATTGGAGGCGAGGCAATTTGCCAAGTTCTTGATACCCTATACTGCAAAATTTCTGCCCTTTAATGCTAATTTAGACTAAAATTTGGTCAATGATTATATTATTGCATGCATAATTTGTTAACCTCTTCTAAATGTGAGTTATTGACTGATTTTATTTGAATTTGTTTTCAAGGTTTATAATTGGTTTCGTGCTCAGTGCTATACCCTGGTACATTGGAGCTTTTATACTGTTATGTGTGAGGGTGGATTACAGAGAAAAACCTGGACTTGTTGCTTGCACTCTTGCTGTAAGTGTTCACTGTTTAACATTTGATTTCTTGTTCTGAAGTTTGAACTACTTTAAGGATTACTACTGCTTATTTGCTGAGAATTATAAAATCCATATTTTAGTACAATCTTCTAAAGTTTTTCATGATGACTGAACTTCCTTCTTCAAAGTATTAAATGTTATGTTTCTTGATTGTGTTACCTTGCCCACATTGGACCTATCATCACAAACTAGAGATGCACAAGTATAATTTCTTTCTTTAAGAAATGTGACATAGATGAGATGCATAAAAGAACTGATTTGATGGTGACGAGAGATGCTTATTGCATAAAAATTAGTAATGATAATAGTAGGTTCCCTCTCCATCTACCCCTGAAGGTTATGTTAGACACTTAGTATACTTATACCTTATATTTTAGCTAATTTTTTGGCTTAAGAGCAGTCCAATTATTATATTCTTCTATACATGTGATTGTGTCGCTCTGTTTCGACGACTCAGCTTGAAATTCTACTTGATTTGCAATAGTGTTATCTTGACTTTATGAAAATTTATTATTATTGGTTTGTTACTGCAGGCAACTCTTGCTATCATTTTTGTTACTCTTGGTGTGACTAAGGCAACTCTTGCCTGGTGAAGTTTTTTCTAAGCTGCAGAAGTTCGTGTACATTTCATAGTAAAATCCCCCCTAAAGATATCAGAAGTAAAAAAGCCCGGTGGTTGGAATGTTATCTTCTGCTTGGAGTTTGACTCATATGTACTTGTAAAGTTATGGTGACTTGTTCCTTGATAGAAAGTTATGATTTATTTAATGAATAATTCTTGGTGTACATAGAAATTGGTACATGTAGCATATTCTTAGGACCTACCTTGTGAAGGTGTGGACACTCCTGTGTACCAATTTCTATATACATGTAGCATATCCTTTATTTAATTCACATTTATGGATTCACTCTACAAGTTTATTAATTTTTGTAGGGCAAGCCAGTTTCTCTTCCTTTGTAGGGGGAAAAAATTGTCCCAGGGACACATAACTTTGGAGACAATTGGACCGACCCGCTAAAATAGGGCCGGTCCATCTTAAACCTTTACCGTCCTGGCCTGGCCCAACTTTATTTTTCAAGGGCAAAAGTTAATTCTTATATATATACTAGTCTATTGCCCGTGCAATGCACGGGCGATGTGATCACGGAGGCAATGTTAGTGTCCTAAAAATATATATTTATCTCCGTATTTTGGTAGCATTTTATGAAGTATTGAATGCATAATATAGTTTTTTTTTTACACTTAATAGTTAATGATTTGAATCAAATGTAGTAAAATTATGCAATAAGAAAATAAAAGCTCAAGTTCGAAGTATATATCATTTTAGAAAGAAAATCAAATAATAAGAATGAAGGAGATATAAGATTGAATTTTACAATACAAAAAAGAGCGAAATGACAGTCTAAATAAAAGATGTCTTGTGATGACTATACTAAGATGAATTTTTACATGAGAAAATCTTTTCGTATGTAAACAAGGAATTACTTTATACATTGAATAATGAAATCAAGTTAATGGAAAAAAGAAGATAAATAAGTAAAATAATCTCGACTTAAGATTGAGTCACTGATAGTTTCTTTTGGTGATAGGTCAGTTTGATCCAAAGAAGAATGTGAAGGTTGATATCCAATTTCGTAGTTTTCTTTTGATTTAATAAGTGCTTGAATTTCTGGGCTAATTCATCTATTTTGCAAGAATTTGTACATAATTGTAACAAAAAGTTATTAAAGATGTATATATAGTTTGAGATTCCTGAAGAAATTGTCACGAAAAAAAAAATGAATACAAAACTAATAAGTGATGAACTTTAATTCTGGCCAACAATTTTTTCAGAACCTTGATTGAGCAAGTTGAACGACTCATCTAGCCATTTGAGAGTGCCCTGTCTTTAAGCACAATATTGCAAGTAGTCATAGAAGCACTGTACCTAACATCATAATTAAACTAAATATGAGGAAGAGCTTAACACATTATAAGAAAGAGATTGAAATTGTTCTAAGAACCATTTGGAGAACTTCAAAATACGCAGTAAATAGAGTTTTCTTAGTAAAATCTATATAAAAAATGTATCAATCTTCAAATTATTAAGAACCCTCTATAGAGATGGTTTTTATTACTCAATGTAAGAGAACTAACAAAAAAAAAAACCTTCAATAATGGTTTAATCTCAACGATTTTTTCAAAAAACACAGAAACAAAAATAACTAAAAGTAAACAATTGCAATTGTTAAGTTGCCACCTATTTTTCTTTCTTCTTAAAAAGAGACCCAACAGTTTTCCCATGTTACATTCTGCAAGGTAGTTCACTGAAAAGTACACTATCACTATCAGTTAATCTCATCAAATTTTCATCAAAAGGATCTAAATGGTTAAAAAGGTTACCTAGCCACAACCATTATGGTAGCTATATCTAGTATTTTTTGGATCACATCCCATTACAATCCACCATTCATGCCATGCATGTCGAAGGAAGTAAAAAAGAGAATCAAATGCCTACATGAAGGAAATGAATGAATATATAAAGGCCACAAAATGAAGAAAGGCATACACACACACATATAGGGCCAGAAAGTAAAAAGGAAAAAAGAAACGAAAGAAAGGCTAAACAAACATGACCATACATTCTCTGAATTAATTAGTATCCAATTGCCATCAGGTGATTCAACAAAGATTATGTCAAAATCAAGGTCTTAGCCAGAAGAAAAAGACAACAAATTGCCAGTGACAATTATGCATTTAATCTGGCAAATTACACGACTTTAAAAACTGATTAAAGACACGGATTTACCTCTATTCTACATTAAAAATGTTTCATCTTATAAACAAATCATAAAAAAGCTATCTTACGGTAACCATTCACGAAATCAATGCTATACCATACACCCACGCCCACATCCACTCATACCAACAACAATATTAACACGTGACAGCAATTATGGATTCATCTAAAGACTCTCATACTGCAGCTATCAGAAAAAAAAAATTAAATATATGTAGTAGGGTCTTAACCTCATTTTTTCCATTTAAGATTGGTTTCCCATTGAAAAGTTCAGCAAATAAGCAACCAAAAGACGACACGTCAGCAGCTGGACTATATTTCGTGGTTGCAAGAAGAAACTCCAGAGACCTGGGTGATCAGTGGTTTGAAATAAAAAGTCTAAAAGATCGCCACTTGAAGGAAATATAAACTCATGGGTATCAAATATATTAAGAGTTTCTTATGCAGTAATCTTGTGAAGAAAGAGAATGATAGATATAAAATTTACCTATAGCAAAAAGTAATGACATGATTCATAAGATTAGCATTATGGTCACTTGAAAATGATTGTGCTACCCCAAAATCTGCAAGCTTCAGATTTCCGTCGTTGTCTATGAGAAGATTGGAGCCTGCAAAATGCTATCTCGAAGATTAACCCCACTTGCACAGAGTAGAAATTGAATAAGCAGGAAATAGAACCAAATTAACCTTTGATATGGAAATTGGAAATTTGATGTGCTATTGGTTGGAGCATTTATTTCACAAGACCCACTTGTATAATACTTCAAATTCAACATAGAAAAAGAATATATCATTTTTTTCATTCAATAAAGGTCATAAAAACATCAACACTAACAAATCAAGAGTCATACCTTCTAAAAATCTGAGTTCTCTTTGAAGCTGTCATTAATGATTCCACTGCACAGGCGTAGCAAAGAATTAGAACGAACTTCTGAAACTCGCTCATGGAACTTGTGAAAAACTTTTATAGCAAATGTAAAGAGTTAAAAATAATACTTTTTCTTTATTGTTATATTTTTGTCTGCAACTAAAATTGAGGAAACTATTGTATGATAGCAGATTATAATAATTTCGATGTGTGCATATAAAACGCTCTTGTCCTTTCCACCTTTTCTTAATTTTCCACCATTATCCTAAAGTCCTGTAATGTCTAAAATGACACGGTACCTTTCTAAGTAAAATTCTTTTAATTCTGCAACGATAGCATTATAGAACCAACATTTCACGAGCAGAATATTTGATAATACTTAAACCTACAAGGGCTATAAGTTCTTTGCAGTATCTTATTAAAATCGTACTAAAACTTACAATGTTCACTAACTATAGCAATTTGCAACGGTGGTGTTTTTTTTTTCAATGACCCAGTTTAAAATTTTAAAAGGGCAACAGTTTTCATAAACAAAATACGAACCAGTTGGTTGGAATATATTTAAGAAGTGTTAACATGTCAAAACAAGCCGTGATAAAATGATTACCTAGTGAATTTGAGGATTGGAGGAGATGAAGAAGATGTAGATGGATAGCAGAGATGTATTCAGTTCGGATAAATAGGTCGAATTCGAATCTGTTTCGCAGTCCGAAGAGATTTTTTTGTACAAGGCTGCTTTCATTTTTCCCAATATATATATCTGAGCTGTTTGGGAAAGAGTGACGGTGGTGGAACGATGGGAGAAAGGGCAGACGAACGTATACTGACGAAGGAAGGCTGGAATGTCCGCACCCTACGAAGACATTGTCGGTGCCGAAGTGATTATGGGCGTTGATCTGGAAA
Source organism: Fraxinus anomala (assembly GCA_903798345.1). NCBI lineage: Eukaryota > Viridiplantae > Streptophyta > Magnoliopsida > Lamiales > Oleaceae > Fraxinus > Fraxinus anomala. The sequence continues at coordinate 18,193 of CAIGRN010117032.1, forward strand.
ATACAAGTATATTCAAACAATTTGAAATTGAAAAAAGAAAAAATAAGAAGAACTATCAATTAACGTTTGTCGAAATCCAAGGAACGTCGAATGTCCAAAATTTACAGACAAAATGACCTTGAATAAATTTATAAAAATATATTGATAAACATTTACCTTTGTTTGTTATGATAGTAACGACAATCCAAAATCTCGTTGCAAAACAGTGGCTTGATGTGGCACATTCGACGATAATGAGAACACATGTGAAGAGAAACTATCACTGTTAGCAAAAATTTAACAAATGTATAAATTGAAAATAGCCATGGATATAACCATAAGCGTATACCCTGATACCCATATTGAAGTATCATTTATCGTCGATTTCTGTGTCAAATCTAGGTTAAGAGAAAGGAGAGAATGATGAACGAAATTTGTCAACAGAATGTCGTTTTATTAAAGAACCCAAGGTAGACGGTATTTTTTTGATATGTAAGATAATAATATTAGCTAAATTGATTTCATCTATACTCTCAGAAAAAAGAAGAGGTCTCTGTGAGAGTTCTTTAAAAAATCATTATAACGATTGCAGTTTAATGATGAGTCTCTTACTTAAATATGCTCTTTTTCGATAAATATAAAATGCCGAGACAATAATGAAGGCAATAGAAAATTGTAGAAGTACCAGTTTCAATGTTGCAGACACAGAGACTACTTTTATTTTCAATCCATCAATGTATGAAATTCATCCTATAAAACCTCAATGAATGGAAATTAAACATTCTTCCAGCTAGGGTTTGCCTATGAGCATTTAAAGAATAGATAATCGATAAATATGATATATGTATAAACACGAAAAAAAAAAAAGATTGAAATGATATAGATGATTAAAATGAAATATGTACGAGTACCTTGTCATGCTATAAAATTAAGGTAATTGGGAATGTAGAAAATACTCATTAAAACAAAGATCAACTATAAGCTTTCATCTGTATATGGTCATTCTGTCTGATGAAACTGTTTCTATTGGATATCGTAAAATAAAATATTCGATGAACTTGAGTATAAATATTGGGCAATTGGACCTATTGGGAAAAAAATTATGTCAGATGAAAGTAGCACTTATAAATATAAAAATAAATAAAATTGAGATATAATTATTATGATAAATAGTAATTGAATGTTTACCTATTATTTGCACAAGATAAATAAGGTATGATTTCAAATGTCATCTATTTGTCTTTGTATTTTCTGAGATCTGGTATGCCGGATGAAAATTTTGGAGAGTACAATAATACACGGATATAATTAAATGCTATGTTTGCATGTGTTTTTATTTCATCTTCTGTATGGGTATGATTACTGCAATCATATATTTGTAATCTCCATTCAAGAAAATTAACAAGAAAAAGATACCAATTGTTTTCTAGATATGAACTTGAAATTAATTAGTCGCAGTTCATCCATGGACGACCAACAATTGGGAGGTTGCCAATCACGTATTTTTCTAAATGAGAGGTGTCTACATCATTGGTATTTCTTCGTTTATCATCTGCATGTGATGAGTGGCACAATCTCTGTGAAATTCAAAGTTCATAATTGCATATTCTGTAGAGAGGAGGGTGCAACCATTATTAATCAACTGTCTAAGTAAGCGTGATTCCAGGTCAATATCCTGATACAATGATAAGTGTAAGTTAGATATATTGAATAAAGAAAAGAATATATGACTATAAATAAATTGTACTGGACTAACCACAATATTAATATTTGTTGTTGTGTCCAATAAACTTTTCAATACATCTCTTCTATATGAATTGATGTTCCCAACTTCCCAATATGTACTATACAATATAAATAAACCTGTTAGGAAATAAATGATATGAAACTTACAATATTAAAGTTAGTATGATAAAGTTTGAATTTGTTACCCAGATGGATGTTTTGCTATCCAATCTCTGACTGTGTGATATTTCTCCATATCGTAATCTTCTAAAGGATAACTTGGAACTTGTATCCTCTTGTCCTTAGTCCTCTTTTTTTGGGATGAAACTTGTGTGACATTTTGGACACGTTGAAGCTATTGAGAAGTTGAGGTATATTGTGGTTCTGTTGTATCAGTCACATTTGTTTGGAGAGGAATATCTTCATGGAAGGAAGCTATAGTAGCTTCCATATTTGATTGCCAATCAGACATTTTATTCAGCATATTGATATTTTCTTCTTCAATATAAGATTTCACCGAAGTAGCCAATCAGACATTTTATTCAGCATATTGATATTTTCTTCTGCAATATAAGATTTCACCGAAGTAAAACTGGTATCTACGTAGCGCTGCATGTCAGATTGTATGGTTTGGTAGAATTCTTGTTGTGAATGTTGTTGTTGGTCAAAGAAATGTTGATAGTGGTCTTGTTGCCACTTTTATTATTGTTCAAATAACTCCCTCTGATTTTGGAGAATTGCTTCATAGTGGATTTTTTGTTTTGTACATACATCTAACACTATATCTTGCCTATATTTATTCATCATTTCTTCCATTTCCTCCCTAGTTACATAGTTAGTATTGATGGAAGCAGAACTTGGACCAGGTTCAACTGAAGTATAGATTGTTGGAACATCAGGATCAATTGGAAAGTTGTTAGTGTCATAATCGGCTTCTGGAATTGCTTTTGTCATATTGTTTATTTCTCTATTCACAATACGATCTAATATGTTGTGAGGGTTATCTTGGGGTAATGAAAGAGTCGTGTACCAGAGTGTCCTTGATTCTTTTTATGTAGGTTGTAACAATGGAAGCACTTGGATCTGTAATTATAATTGTAATAAAATAGGGAAATGGTTTATGTTGAATTTTTGTTCAAAATGTATGATTGAATATATAATATAGGATAAAAAAGAAATATAACTGACTAATGAAATTACCTCTTGGGTAGTTAAGAATTGTTGAACTATTTGTACTGACAATACTTTATTTGGTTTCCACTTATACATTCGTGGGGCTTGTTCTGTTTTAAACATTCGTTGTCCAAATTTTCGCCCAATTTGCGAAAATACTTCATATATCCAATACTGGGAAATGAGTAAATAAATATTAGACATAAGAGATATTTATTTATTTATAAATAAAAGAAGTAAAAAATAAAAATGATAAGAGGAAAGTACCTGGAATGTAAGCGAATATCCATTTAATGAGTATTTACATTCAGTTTGGTTAGTTTCTTGCATTCTTTGTATTCATTCTAACTGTGAATATTTAAATGAGTTCAATAAAGTATAGTATGCTTTACGACCCCATGGATACTGAAGGAAATCCTCAAGATATTCTACCATGTTTAGAGTTTTATAGTCAATGTCCCTCCCAGTGGGTTTTAAAATACATTCCACTAACATCACCAGCCCAAGTTTGAATTTATCTTGTTGTAGATGAAATGTTTCAGAAAGCATGCGCATAGTGATTCTTTTTCTACCATCAAAGTACTGATTTCGGAGCCTATTATTGTTCGTATTTAGAGTCACGGTAATTTCATGACAGGGTAAGCCCGTAATGAGACAAAATTCTTGCATACCAAACCGGGCTAAATAATCATCCAATTTTACCCATACTTCATTGTTTTTCCTTGAATTGACAAATCTCATAATGAATTCATGAACCAATTTACTGCTAAACTGCCGTTCTTCTTTTCCTCTATGAATAAATTCGTACATAAATGCATAGAAATTAGTGCACATTAAGGATGATTGATCATCGACACTGAGAAGTTGTATGAAATCTTTAATGTATTGATGATTTGGGTATTGAGAAATTGTAGGTCTTTTGGTTACTAGACCTCCATAATATATTGCTAGAGACATCTGTAGAAGTAACCAATAAAATGAAGCTTAGTTTTAAAAAATGTATAATCATCATGGTACAAATTAATCTTACATATAAAAGGTGTAAAGATATAAGTAAATTTTTATTGATCTGGGAGTAGCCGCTGGAGACTCTTAGAATCTTGCTCAACTAAGGGATGAACATCGGGATCGTAAAAAGAGCACATTTCAGTGAATGAACATAAACTAGTCCACATTCGTTCTTCAATGATAGAGGGATATTAAGCCATTTCTTTTTTTCCCTTTTACCTTATTCTTGATAGTATTTTTAAAGATAAAATATCATTAGTGTGAATTTAGTTGTAGTGTGTAACTTTAACAGATTTAGACAGAGAAATAAAGCTATATGGAACTTCATGTCTAATTCAATAACTATGAAATGCACATTTGGACAATGAATAACACATTTGTTCAAACAAATGCGTAAACCAATAAATAGTCCATTGTTCTCGAACTTCAGTTCTGAGTTTTCTTTTTTTCTCAAATGGGGACATGTTTGGATTCTAAGAAAGGTGTAGTTGGGGTTAACTACAATTTCTCAACAGAACTGTTGAAATTTTACCCTCCCTTTAGACCAATATATAGAAACGCTGCCTCAAATTGTAAACTCATTAGTAATTCTCACGTTATCAAACTCCAATGTTGTATCGAAAAACAAATAACAAGCAGCAGAAAGAAAAAAAAAAGAAAGAACTTCAGATAAAGATAATAATTCTCAGAAAGATCAAATGTAACATAATACATAGAATCATGTAAACAATGATGCAGGAAAAAGAAAATTGACCTTGACATGTATGAAATGTTTACCTTTTTGTTTGAGACGATGGCGATGAAGAGGAAGAGAATTGTAGGGAGAGATAAGGTCGAAGAGAGAGAATTGTAGATCTAGAGATAGTAAAATTGTGTGGGTGGGTGGAAAAGATAGAATTATATATTTTATTATATTAATATTAATATATAAATATAATTCAAAAGAATTTTAATAGAGTCAAGTATTGTCTAGTATGATTATTGCTTAAATAAATTTTATTTTATTTAATTAAAAAATAAGTAATTTAGAAGAAAATGTATAAATTTGTAATTATATTATATTATATTATATTATTTTATTAAAAATTAAGTAATTTAGAAAATGTAAAACTAAATTATAATTAAAAAAAAGTATGCGGAACTTGCTTTGCATGCTTGTTCCGAATAATGCGGAGTTGGTGCTCCGCATTTCTGCGGAGCAAGCTCTGCATAATACGGAGCATGAACTCCACATTTTGCGGAGTCCTTTTCGTATTATGCGGAGTCCCATAAACTGAATGCTTGATATTTATTTTATTTATGTTATATATATATATATAAGCAATAACATTTTATTGTAACACTATACAGAAGCTGAATGTTTGATATTTATTTTATTTATGTTATATATATATATATATATTTTTTTTTCTTTAACTATTACAAATATATACACATGTATATATA
>CAIGRN010117047.1:0-12500 GCA_903798345.1 Fraxinus anomala
GGAAGGAAAAACGAGCAGTTTACGCTTTAGTAGCTACCGTTTTACTGGCTCTAGTATTCACTGGCTTTCAAGGAATGGAATATTATCAAGCACCCTCCACTATTTCGGATAGTATTTATGGTTCTACCTTTTTCTTAGCAACTGGCTTTCATGGTTTTCATGTGATTATAGGTACTCTTTTCTCGATCATATGTGGTATTCGCCAATATCTTGGTCATCTGACCAAGGAGCATCACGTTGGCTTTGAAGCAGCTGCATGGTACTGGCATTTTGTAGACGTGGTTCGGTTATTCCCATTTGTCTCTATCTATTGGTGGGGAGGTATATGAAGGAACGAATCAGTGGATTGAGGAATGAAAGCTCGAAGACAAAGAGAACCGGGCTTTTCCAAAGAATTACTGCAGCTTTCCCACTCCCTTTGATTATCATATACAAAAAAGTATCTTCCACTTTCCTACCAAATCTCTCTCTATTCTGGCACATAAATGAAGGGATCGAAGAGATTATGGCAGATCATGTTCACCAAGAAATGACTCGAAATTGGATCTTGGTCTATTTGAGATTGTTCCTTTTAATCGTAATCAAAGATGTTTTCTTGTCTCTCGTTTCTTTTCTGAACAAATCGAAGAACCTAATGGATCGAACTTGAACGTAGGGTGGCTGGATCGCCCCGGCGGGGTCGCTCTGACGCAGAGGGCCCTGAGAAGTGCAGCAATCCGGTAGCAGATCCTTTAGTAGGTGATGGGGCAAAGAGTTCTCCGGTCCCTCTTGGCAATAGTTTCTTATGTTCTGCCTTAATGAGTGGGGGAGGTAGCCGAATTAGGATATCACTACGGGCAAGTACTGTGCAGGAAATTGCGATCCTGCTATACTAAATTCTCTCATGTTTCGCCCGTTATCTCATCAGAATCGACTCCGGCATTATTTCTATGCATTCTTAGTAACTATAGTTTTGTTTATTTTTTGTAGTTCGAGTTACATAAAAAAGAATTGGGTTATCTTCATTCTACTTATTAGACTTGGTTTAGGTATGAATCTTGATCTCATGTGGGCTTTGGGGGATTTAGTTGGTGGAGACGTCAACGAGGCCGGGTCAATGCTCCTTTTTATGTCTAGAGATGACATTAATTTGGATCTCAGTCTAGCGCCACCAATGGTGGATAAGCAGGCAGCTCCCCTAGTAGTAGAGATATAGATGTATTTTTATCCAACGATTTATTGACCTACGAATCTGCTATTACGCAACTCAACCTTCTCCGCACTAAGCGGAGGGCATTCTGAAAGAGTAGCAGATTTCTGGAGGTATTTAGCTACAGTTCAGAGTTTTTTCCCTAAAGAGTACCAATAAAGGGTGGGGCATTTTGCCCGAGTTAAAGACTTGCCTTTCTTTCTGTCTTCGCTCTTTCCTCTTGCCCTACCGATCTATGCTACCTCGTATGGTACTGTCTTTCTCGATGCGTGCTTTTCTACAGGGAGCACCCCAACCAGCAGCTTAAGAAGGAATTCCGGTGCCAATTTCATACCCTTTACCATAAAAACCAAAAAAAGGTAGTGCCTCCCACCTTCCGGTCTACTGGTTATAGATCAATGGCTTACACCCCGTCCACGGGCTTTGGCTCTTTAAGTGATGACAAGGATGCTGGGTCAACTGTTGACTCGAATCCTTCCTCAACTTTGATGCCCGCATAAAAGAAGGAAAGAGAAGTGAGTCAAACTGGGGGCTAGGAATCAACTACCGAGAACGAAGATTCGACTGAAAGCAGCCGGAATGGAATAACGAATTGAATAGATGTGGATGGAACAGCCTACGTTGCCTCATCCTTTCTTTTCTTTTTCCTTATTGAGGTGTCTTAGAGAGCAGATCGTAGGATCGTAGGTGAGACTGATTGTTCTCAGCTCGTTTGCTAAACAGTAATCTCGTAAACCAATCTTCGCTAATTGAATTCAATTTCATTCTCTGATTTCTTCGTTTTCAGATTTTGATTTTCATTCATTCAATGAAACTTCAATTTGCTTGTCTAAGGTGTGTTTCAAGGTACAGATCACCAAAGACGGGTGGATGTTCAGTCTCAGTGGCATAAAACCAATACTGTTTGGAACTTAACTTCTAGAGCTCCATCTCTCAGAATAAAAACCTTCTTGTATTGTAAAGGCATGGCTCTCTCGCATCTTATTCAACTACTTCTTTTGTAGAGGAAGTCAGTCGTGAATCTCGGTCTAACTTTGTTACCTTAGCCTGGAAAACAGCCTAGTTTCCTAGGCCTCCTTCTATCCCGATATTGAGCCAAGCCCGGCACCCCTGATTGTGTTACGGATTCTGTTGCCCAAGAACAATCAAACTGTTCGTAGCTCTAATTGCGTGATCGGCTGTTAGGACGATGGGGACGATAGAGAGTCCTCTAGCCCGGTCCCGTCCTTGCGTCCTTATATTCTGATTGTTCTTACCGAGCTAGCGAATCTAAAGTCTTTCCTTCTGTGGTTAGGCCTCTTTCTCTGTTGCCTCTTAGTTTCATAAGGATAGAAGCTTTCCTGGCCCCGGGCTCTCTTAGGCATTTTAGCTATATGCTATTATTCCTCTTCTAGTAGCTAGGTATCTAAATTGAGTATCATATCATTTCCAAAGAAAGAGAGTATGCTAAAATCTATGTTCTTCTAGGGATAGAGAACTCTGTAAGAAGGTAGTCTGCCCTACATACTGAGCTAAGGTACGCACTTTAGATTAGCTATAGTAGCTATAAGAAGAGAGGAGGATAGAATTAGCATTGATTGGGAAGGAAGAAACTAGTAATCCATTCAAGAGGACTTTACCCTAGAAGAACTCAAAGGGGGGAAAGAACTCTTAAACAGGCAAGAATTACGCGATCTATATGAATTTGGTCCAATATTGGGAAGATCGTGACCGTGGTAGGTGATACTTCTTTTTTCAATTCCGAAGCCTAGCGTCTCCTAATAACACTCTATCACCTTAATCCATTCTTTTGTCGAAGATATGGTTCCTTCGTGCCTCCCCGAGTGACTAAAAAGGGGGTCAGCTGTGCTTCCAGTCAGTGGTTAAAGAGCGGGAACCACTTGCTTTCACCGTCCCATCTCTCCTTCCTTTTTACATGGATCGGACCCACAGCACAGATAAACAGGAATGGAATGATTATTGTTCCGTAACATGAATTGATGGATTATTCTTCTTAGGGGCACTGAATCCGACATTGACCTTCGGCTGTGGACAGCTAACAACCCGACTGAAGTTGCTAACTACCATCCTTGACTCTCAATTGTATATATAATCAAAAATCTCTCCTCTTTGTCTACGCCCGTTCCCGTCCTATGTGAAGCTCTTCCCCAAAGCTTCCAAATCCTTGCTAACAAGAAATGATCTATACGATCTCGCATTTCCGGTTGACACATCCCGCACGCAATGTGACCTGGGATATTAGCGGTCAACACAAATGGTTACTCAGCCGTCTCACACGGTCTCGATAGCAAGGATCTTGAGAGAAAGAAGGATGGCTTCGAAAACAGATATAGAATAGATCTATATATTACTTGGCTTGGCCGAGAATCCTTGTTTTCTAGTCAGGCATCACTACAGCACAGGAAGTGGGCGGGCTATCTCACTGAGGCTAGAATAGATTAGAGCACGGTCCTCAACACGCATCTAAGGCCACGCTCTAAGCCCATTTTCCCGCTTGTGATAGGTCTGGGTACGAGGAAGGAAAAGAAATGGGAATAAGACGCATTCTAATCGACCCAAGAACGCACTTATAAATAACATAGTATGGTATGAACCAGTGAGAAAGTACGGTTTGAAAGAGATTAGAGGAGAAAGAATGGAACGAGGATTGTCAGAAGGCCTTTGATAAGATCAAGACATACCTCCTCAACCCGCCTGTACTTGTCAAACCGGAACCCGGTCGCCCCAGTCAAAGATGGTAAGAAGGAGTAGCATCAATAACATTCATTGTATGTACGCCTCTCAGCGATCTACAGGCATCTGTAGCATGTTGTACCCGAGGGTTATTTGGGCTGTGTCCGTTACACCATGTACAATCATCTTAGTCGGACTCAAATTCCTCACCTTGCAACCCAAAGTTGAAGATATCCGCAAAGGCATTCTATTTATTGAGGATCTATTGTCGAAAATGCCCCCTTAGGGGGGAGAGTCAATCCTCGCATCAACACTGGAACATAAAGTGGCCTGTTATGGAACGGCGATCAAAGAATGTCGTTGTTACAGGGACGCGTCTCCACTAGAGATTGACGAATGGACGATTGAACGATTGATAAGAAAAAGGAAGAGCAGCTTTACCCCTCATAACTAGACTTTGAAGTCGGCCCAATGGAAGAACCACCATAAAATAAAGAAGGACACAGCGCAAAATTACCATTAGTAGATATTCTTTCAGCTTGCTCATTCGGATCACCCCAAGAATTTTGGGTAAAATAGGGAAAGTTTTCTATCCTTGGTGGGTTCAATGACCCTAGCCGTCTATCCTAATAGTACACTAATGCCAGTTTGAGGCAAGCGAGGACTCAGCAGTAGGGGCTTTCGCAGTAGCAGTAGCCTTCTCTGTATCACTCCTTTACTTATCAAGCCTTGACTTTTTGCAATTTCCTCCAACAAGCTCTTTCAAGTCTTTGAGCTAAGCCTTCCCGCTCTACTGGAAACTCTCCAATATCAGGATCAGGTAAGGCGAAGCTCTCTTGTAAGGGTTGATAGGCGGGTAAGATTTTCCTATATAAGGGCTTTTCTTTCACTCCAGAGCTACTATTCCATGAGCTAAGCCAGACGAGGCTAAGATCTATCGCGAATTCAAAGTCGGGAACAGAACAAAGCGAGATATATTGAAATAAAGGAATTTTTGGACCAAGCAAGGGCAGATGCAGACAATTAACGATCTTACAGGTATATGCTATAGGAAGATATAGCTTATGAATGCCTTTTGACTAAATCGGCCATTGAGCCGGAGTCCTGCACTCAAGAAAGCAAGTCCGGAACTCCATAACTAGAGGAATCGGGACAGACTGATAGAGCATACCCGGAATGAAGAAAAGAAGGACCGGATGGGCTCAACCAAGAGAAGGGAAGGTGCCGTACTCCCTAATCGTAGAGCTAAGAAAGGAGCCTGCCTGTAGCTTGTGGCTTTGTTAGTTGGCTTAATAGCTTGCTTGGTCCGATTGTTTATGTTGCTGGTCCCGCTGCCCTTACCTACTCAAATCCCGAAACGAAAAGAGTAGTTCCCATTCCCTATTCGTTCTGGTCCTTGTTCCTGATCCCTGTGAAAGGTCCAGTCGATGGGAAAAAATCCATGTTCAAGTCTTATTACCGAGTGTGAGCTGCTTTCTGTAAAAGGTTCGATTACGGGAAGGAAATAGAGGTCACAAGGTAAGGGACCGCTTTCCTTTTATGCTTCCCTACGTGGAAAATGAATCAAACCTGTTTTCCCCCGACCAGCATAAAAAAATGGTTATTGTTTATGCTCGTATAGCATAAAAATGATTTATTGGGAGGGCCATGAGAAATCCACTTCGTACCTTCGCTTCGTCATCAAAGCCTCTTCGCTAGTCCAAACTCTCTTAATTAGTCAAGCAAGCAATTTGAATAGGGATTATGAACAGGCCCTTACCTTAGCCTTACGCGTTCGATTGATTGTTCTAAAATCGAAGTCGTTTCGTTAAGTCAAATTGAAAGGTAGGTTTTGTCAGTGATTAAATGGAAAGGGAGAGCGGTTCGGGCCTACTCTTGAACTTTTAGGCTAATTAAAAGCCAAAACAAAAGCCAAATATCGGCACTGAGAAAGATGAGATTCGGTCAACAAACAAAGGAAATTAAAACACTCCCTTCTTTCTGTCGAAAATGATGAAAACCAGATCGAACTCTAAAGTCAAGCCTTTCACTTCATTGTTCAAGCTCTTGAACATGGGTTGAGTTCATACATTTTGAATGCTTTCCTATTCAAGACATACTACCAATTCCTTTGAAGCTACTATCACTACCGAAGCTGGCTTGCTCCTTCAAAATAAGGTGGCTAAGACGGGCTATTATGCCTATTCAACATATTCCGATTGTGATACAATTCCATTGCCTGCTCCTATTCTAGGTCTGAAACTCGGTCTGTTTGCTCCTACAAAAACTCATACGGTGTGTCTCCTGATACGAGTTATTTCCTAACCCTTTCTTCGTGCTTGTTTCAGGAAGCACTTCGACCACTCCAGTAAGGATATGGATTTTTTTGACAGACGACAAATAGTGATGATGTACCGACAAAAGAGGTCAAGCCGATAGGACCTACTCGAACAATCGCCCTACTTGATCAAGCTGATTAGCAAGTGGACCAACTCGTTCACGTTCATTTGATTTACTCTTAAGACTGTTCCCCTTTAGCTTCTTTAGTCAATTCTAATTGTTAACTCTTAGTTGACCGTTCCGCTGGGGCTTCCACTCAAAGAGGAAGCCCTGCGCTGCACTCCAGTGTTGAATTTCTTGATCCACGAAATGAGTTATTTAGGGGTTCTTGCCCGAGATGAGTTCTTGCCATTTCATTTTTACAGAGGAAACGAACAGACTTTAGTTGATAGAAAGTAAAACCCCTCCCCTATAGACAAAGACTTTGTTTCGAGAGTCACCCCAGACATTTGTCGGAGAAGCCTTCCTTACATAAGTAGATTCAGACGACATATCAATAAGAATGTGAGAAGTACGATGACATCCGCCCCAACTTCACCATAAGGTTCGACCGGCCCCCTAGGACTAGTAGAGTTGACCGGAAGTTCCCCCTATGACGAGCAGGCCAGAAGTCCGACCCTACATAGAAGGTTGAATAGAATCAGAATGAGCAGGTGCCCTTCAGAACTACCTTGGAAAGCGCAGTCGTGAACCAATGCCCAAAAGTGGAACTGCCAAAACCGAGAACTCAGTCACGCGTCTGGTAACCAGTTGAGATCGGGCTACGGCCTCTTTTCCTTAAAAAAGGAAATGGAACGGAATCATTTTCTTCCTTTTTCCGTCCGAGAGACTCAACTAAGGCAATCCCATGCTGTGCCACCCAAAGCGCTTTCGCCGGCTCAAGACAGTTCCATCGCGAAACTCTCTCCCCTCATTTCCCTTCATACGCATATGACTTATCCTCTCCCTTGCTCCGTAACGGCGCCCCCACCAGTGACGCGCGGCGGAGGAACGAGCTGAATTGAGCGCTTTCATCTTAAGTCAACTGCCTCGAGAAGGGATTCATCCTTCAGCTATAGGATTAGAGGAGTCCGCTTTCATCCCTTGCTTCCTCTCAAACGGCACGTTCCCTCCTCTTCATCAGGCCAGTCCTTCTCCGAAGTCTGGGATATTTGGGCGGATCTTGCTTGTCCATTTACTTCGTTTTTATCTTTCAGTAGCCCCCTTTTCTTTTCTGAACAAATCGAAGAACCTAATGGATCGAACTCATCCTTGGCCTGCTTCTCTAAGACCAGAGTCAATAGCTGCGGATTCTAATTCAATTGTGACAACAGCTCCCTAAGGGAGGCCTGCTAGAGTAGAGCCCTTCCCCTTTAAGTCAAGGTAAACTGATTCCATGCCATCTCTTTCTTACTTTAGAGCAAGGGAAGAAGTGCTCTCTATAGCCTTTATTTACTATGTGTTAACAAAGTGTGGGCAAAAGGGATATAAGCAGCAGTGGAATCCAGCGGCAGGATAGACACGAAAGCGGGATTCAATTACTTATGAAAGTGAAGGGATGAAATCAAGAAATTGAATAGGAGAGGGAGTTGTCGTCCAGCCCTAGTCTTTCGCCTTAGAAGTTCTTCTCCGCGCGATCCAGTGCCGTTGCAGCCAATGATCAAAGCAGTGAAAGACAGTGTGCCATTCCAGCGGAAGACTGAGGCAGCATGGTTGCTGCCTCAGTCTTCGATCCGCCCATTAGCTGATTCGTTCGCCGGGGTTCGCCCGCCTAAGCAAAGTCGAAGTACGTGGGGTCCATTTGTAAAGAACATCTCTTTTGGGGTCGTCAAATCGCCGAGTCGACTTCTCACCGATTCGCATTAACGCGATCCAAAGAGTCGATCACAAAGCGGATTCGCTCGCCCATTCGCCTTTAGGTGTGATTCAAAGAGGCCGCGGTAACGCGAAGAAAAGTGTTGATTCGCGTGGCTTTTGACAGAACTTTTTTTAAAAGTTGATAACTTTATCGTTCTTACTTCCTGTGGATATTTGTTTCTTTGCAAAGCTTATAGTTTTTTTAGCACCTAAAAGAAAAGGTGAGATAGGGGACATTCCATGTACCATACTGCTTTGTCATAGGAAATGACAAGATTGGCGACCAAGGGTTGGTGAGAGAAAGACAAGAACTCATAAAAATAGGCTTTGTCCATTGGGCTAGTAAGAGTGTTATAAAAGTTTAGCATGAACAAGCAGAAGCCGCAACAATAAAATAGTATCAAAGAAAAGCGATTCCACTCTTTTCCTAAAATCCTAACCTACAAGATCATAAGTACCTGAATATGATAAGCAACCGTCAGAAATCAGTGAGTGAAATAAGACGGATGGAGAGAAATAATAATAATAAGTGGATGAAGCCTTAGTCCATTTTAACATCCAATCTTACCAAGTCTGCAGGTCAGAAAGGCAGATGGGCATGTTCATCCCTTTTTTCTGCTTCCATTGGCATGAGTTAGAGTCCTCTCCTGCAGGAACCTGGCACCTTCAGCTGATCTACGACCGCCCTTGCTTTCAGCTGCATTTTGCTTTGATTTTCTTCAATGGACCGCCTCTATCTCTACTCTAAAGGGGCTTACGCACTTCGATTCGCTGCTGTATGTGTATGCACCAAAATCCAATCATTGTGCATACATCTGTGGTGGCTCCTTTCATTTAGAGTTGTTTAAAACGAAAGGAAAGGCTCTTCCACTTCTATTTACTATATACGCTGTTCGACTGAACTCGTTGGCTCCGCGTTCATGAAATTCCAAGACCCCAACAATTCTTCGATCTAAATTTCGGGCGTATGCAATTCGTTCATCTCTAGTACTGAAGATAGAAGGGGAAGGGGAATCCATCTTTGTTTTTGGCTCGCAATAAAGCTAGGGTCCTGATCGAGCAACTAGTAGTCCTATCTATCCACCTCTCCAAACACAATATCTTGAGTACCAATGATGGTGACCACATCTGCTGGCATGTGATGTTTGGACATAGAATCGAGTCCTTGTGAATGGGCAAAGCCAGGTGCTCTTATTTTACGACGGTAGGGACGATTGCTTCCATTACTGACCAGAAAGACACCAAATTCTCCTTTAGGTGCTTCAACTGCGGTATAGGTAGAAGAAGCTGGTACGGAAAAACCTTCTGTATAAGGTTCGAAATGGTGAATTGAGGTAGAGTAGACCGATGATCCTGTAGTCATTTGGCCGGCTATTGAAAGAAAAAGCTTGCATCTGCTCCCTCTATTATATAACCGGTCCCATCTCTCTCCAAACCTAACGTGGTAGTTTCCCATCATAGGGCTTTCTATCTATAGATTGAGCTATTACCAAGGAGCTAATTCGTTCAGAACTCAGTTGACTCCTTCTATAGATAAGGCGGAGCGTCCTTGGTTCAGCATTATAGCACATAGGGCTTCGGCGCTACTACAGCGCTTCGCTAACTCGAAGCGCCTCGCCTATGAGAATCTAGCTTCGCTAACGCTCGGCTAAGTCTTGAACCTTCGCGTTGACCGTTCGCTTTCTCAGTAGCAAAAGCGCTTCTCTTTTCCCTTTAAGTAGAAGGACAATAAAGATATTATTGGTTTTCTTGCTCCTCATCTGCGCTCATCAAGCCAACTTTTTTTTTTGGGATGTGAAAGAGCGGTTGAAGCGGACATTTCGAAATGACAGCATCGAAGATATACTTATATATATATATACGGTTACGGTTATCTCGGACTGCGTTCCGGAAAAAGTAGCCTACTTGAAGTTGAAGGGCACTCTTGTCTTTCAACCCACTATACTATTCATAGTTGTGGGGCACTGTATACTTATAGCCTCTACGATAAGCAAGTGAATGGGGCCGGTGCGTGGCGAACGGAACGGTTCATCAAGCCATTTTTCGCCTCAACTCCCTAAATAGGGGTAATTGCTTTGCACCTGACTAGCCCTCTCGATACCTTTCCTTTATTGGAGCTTTGTAACTAGTGGCCGCTTTCTCGTCGCTAGAGCGTTTTCTCAGTGCGCGGAGCCCCAACGAGGAAGGTCTTAGTGGTTTATCATTGGGTCAATAATGCTAATCCCTCTTTTTGTGCTACTCCTACTCCTAGGGCGGGAAGAAGATAAGAAAAGGCGAAGCGTTCTCTGATCTACTCCCACTCTGAACCTCTTGGCTCACCTGGGATACGTACACCCTGTTGTTTCTAAAGACTGCCCTCTCTCGGATGGATGTTGGTCCAGCCTACTACGAGGATCCCGTATCCAGCAACCCAACCTATACAAAGGGCATCAAAGCCCCTTTACTAGGTTGGAGCTATGAAGCTTACCTTATTTATTATTATTAAAAAGGGAAAGGGCTTTTTTTTTCAGCTGGTGCGCAGGAGCGCACTTCCGTTTTCCCTTTACTAATAGGGGGTCCCGTGGTTCCTATGCCGCCGCGTTTCCCGGTCCTTTTCTTTTAATGCTTCGACCCGAAGCGATAGCTTCTAGCTAGTTCAGTGGATAAGATGGCTGCGCTCCAGCTCACTCAAGAATGGGACGGCAGTGGTCCGCCGGCAAGCTCGTTCTGATCTTGGACGCAGTACATTGGAATCCTGAAGCACCACCACGAACGCTACCGCGCGTCCGCCTGCGGTGCGGTAAGGCACCACCCTCTTGTGCCAGCAGCCAACTCCGGCGTGTCAGCTTAGTTATCCTCATCAAGCCACTTACTTGATGTCTAGCTTCCCAACTGGTAGACCTTTCCTTTTCCCCCAGATCAATGAAGAAGGGAGACGTAAGTTGATTCTTCCGAAGAACCGGAAGCGAAGCGCTATGCCGGGGCGGGGGGACGGGAAAAGAAACGGCTCCGAAGAAAGAAATTGGGGTTCCCAATGCTTCTCCACGCTCAACGAGATGCGCCAACCTCGGGATGCTTTACTCCTAACCCCACAAGGTTCCGAGACGGAGCTTAACCTGAGTCTCGGTTAAGAACGGCGATGATCTACGTTTCACACGGCGCACGATTCCATGGATAGTTTCATTCGACATCGTGATGGAGGACATAGCTTACGATCATCGGCTTTGATCATGCCACTAGGCATTTGATTAAGACATTGCACAATGATCCGAACACTTTGTCGCATCTCTTCGATACGAATACAGTAACGATCATAGCGATCTCCTCTGGTACCTACTGGTACGTCAGGATCCAATTGGTCATGAACATCGTAAGGTGCTGCTCTTCGCAAATCCCAGCATACCCCTGAACCTCTTAACATTACACCACTGAATCCCCAATCCTTTGCTTGCTGTGCAGTGACAGTACCAATATCCACTAATCGTTGTTTCCAGATACGGTTGCCGGTTGACATCTCTTCTAATTCGTCGATACGAGAAGCAAATTGTTGTGTGAAGGAATCAATATCTCGACATAAGCCAAGAGGCAGATCTTGTGCCACTCCACCTGGTCGTATGAAACTGGCATGCATCCTGGCTCCCGAGACTCTTTCATAGAATTCCAACAATTTCTCCCGCTCCTCAAAAGCCCACAGGAACGGAGTTGATGCTCCCACATCCATAGCATGAGTAGTTAAAGCAAGTGAATGATTTGAAATTCGAGTTATTTCACGGAATAACACTCGTATATATTGAGCTCGTAATGGTACCTCGCAATTCAAAAGTCTCTCTACGGCTGAAGAATGAGCGTGTTCTTGGGCCATCATAGAAACATAGATAGGGTCAACGACGGAACGAACAACGAAACTTTACGACAGCTTTTTCGTACACGTTCACTTGCATCACATACACAAGTGCTCTCTGAACCGGGCAATAAGGTCACCCATAACACGGCTCTCCCACTTGAGTTATCTTAGCCCCAGGCCATGCTATTCAATAATATTGGAAAAATGGCAGCGTAAGGTAACAACTAGTATTGAAAGCTGGTCGCCTTTGGAATATGAGTAGGGCTCCTAGGTGGCGCGTTCGTGGAGGCAAACCGAAGGAAGAGCAAAAGGAAGGTTGGGTGCTTGTGGGGCGAGGCCACCCGGCCTCGAATGGGAGGGGGCTTAGCTCTGGATCCTCCCTACTTGCAGAAATGAATGGATCAGAAGGGGGTTTGGTTCTCTCTATTTCCGGGCCGGGCGGGAGGTGAAGGCCATAAGAGAAGATTGCCCTCCCGGTAAGGAAGAGGGGAAAAAAGTGCTGTCATCTATCTCGACCAGTTTCCCGAGGCGTTGGAAATCCAGACCGGCTCAGAGAATCACTGGCGCCTTTGGCGCCCTTCGTTTCGCCAACAAAGAAGTCATCCTTGACAATTTCCCATTCCTTCCCTGCCGAGCCGCCTCTCTTCGCCATTCGATGCC